>MCJB01027588.1:70595-82218 GCA_002018475.1 Nicotiana obtusifolia
ATATATATATGCACGCACGCTTCGTAGTACTATTTAACTACATATATAGCATGTTAGAGTATATTTTAGTCTATTCATCCCTTGTATTACGAAAGTGTTAACGGCTTACATTTATATTATTTAGATAGTAAATACAAAAGTGATTTTAATTTTGACCAAATGTTGACCTGAAAAGCGACCAACTTTGGTCGCCAAATATATATAATTTAAAATTAGCGACCAAAGTTGGTCGCCAACTATAAATCAGATTTATTTATATTTCCCCTGATTAGCGACCAAAGTTGGTCTTCAACTGTTTACTGTTTATTAAGCGACCAACTTTGGTCGCTAATTTTAGATTTTAATTATTTATATTTTATAATTTAATTAAAATAATATTATAATAATTAAAATTTTATAAGTGGGTCCTCTTAAAGCGACCAACGTTGGTCGCTACTCTGAGTATTTATTTGACCAAGCAAGTCTTACCAGTCCAGTCAACAGTTTGACGAATTAGCCACCAAATAGTGACCAACCTTGGTCGCTAATGTATTTAAAATTATTATTTTATTATTTTCACCAGTTTAGCGACCAACTTTGGTCGCTTTTTTTTACAGACCAACGTTAGTCGCTAAATTTTGGTCGCTTTTTACCGGATTTCTAGTAGTGTCATTTGGTATGTGGGATAAGAAATAATAATTTCGGGATTATAAGTTAATTTATCCTGCGTTTGGTTGAATTTTGAATCTGAATTAGCAACCGGGATTAACTAATCTCATAATTGAATAGTTAGGATAATAATCCCAAGGCTCTTTCCTCAAAGTCTTTTGATCAATCTAAGATTAAAATTAGAAATAAAAATTTATCTCAACTTATCCAGTATATATCAAACACATATTTATATTATACCCTATATAACAATAAACCAAACATCTTTTAATAAAAATATGTTCACTAAATAATTTCATCATTATTTAATTCTCATATTATAATCTCATCATTCTATTCCATCATTATAATCCCGGGATAACTTGTTCACATACCAAACGACCCCTAGGTGTTCTAAATCACTCTCGAATCTCTCGGGACTCGAACCACCTATACTGGCAAGTCATAAAATATCAAATGAACCTATGAGAAGTCTCAAATCACACAAGGGGGTGCTAAAACTCAAAATGGCCGGTTCGATCATTATAGAAAGTTTAAAGTTAAATTATTTTTAAATAAGAAAGTAAGATATTTATTTTTGAATATACTAAAAAGAAAAGTATGACACGTAAATTGGTACAGAGAGTATGATGTTTCCAAGGTTCTAAAGTATCTATAGTTGAATGAACTCCACTCACTTTTTCATATATTATGATGTATTAAGCCTCATTATAAATATTAATAAAGTATTTATTTACCTATATAAGACACTAAACAACCATTCAAAAACTCATCATTTATTCAATTTCGTAAGTAACTTCAATTCCATTGCTGAGAAAATTCTTTTAATCGTAGCTGTAGCAACTGAGCAAAAGTAAAATAAATTTCACTAGTCTGAACACAGGAGGATAAGTTCCATGCTTCTATATGTCTTTATTAGAAGGAAGAAAGAAAGAAAACGGAGGGAACTTACTGTGAAAATAGCAATTGTTTCAAATTACTCGTTGTCAGTTTCACTTCTAAATAGATTATAGCTCAATTGGTTTTGCTGCTCTTTGTTGGATTATAAGGTTGAAGGTTCATTCCTAGCTCGCATCTTGTATTTTAAGGGATAAAAGCCTCAAAAAATTATTAAGCTGGATTTGATTGGCGCTATAATTGTGCTTCGCACAGGATTTGTATTGGCGCAAATTTGTACTCGCCTTCTGAGATCAAGTATACGGCTGAAATAAGGGTTAGGAAATTTTTATATCATGTTCCTGAGTCAAATGATTAAGTTGCCCTTCAAAATAAAACGCAAGCAAATTTGTATTAGCGCTATAACTGTGCTTCGCACAGGATTTGGTTCAAATTCCAGATTTTTCTTTGCTTTTTCTGTGCTATGCGAGGTTACTTCACTGCCTGTGCTATATATGGACAGTTACTTCACCGCATGGTCACAATTTTCCTTTTGTTTCTCCAGAATTTGCCTTTTAGCTTTATTATTGCTTAAATCTATTTTTCATTCTTGACTTCCTACATAATAAACTTCAACCATTAAGCTTAATTGGTCATATTTCAACCTTCAAAACACCTAGAAACATACCCAAGTCGAAGTAAAACACATCAGATTACATGTAAATCTATCATAGTATCATTATTCGTATCTAATATTTCAATTTTCCTTATTGTATGATAAATAATTAGTAAAAAATGTCTAATGAAGCGGTGTCACTTGTCTCAAAGTAAATCCTCTCATGTGTATGACTAATATTAGACAAGCTGTTGGTTTTTATAGAGTACTACTAGATAATAAATTTCGGTATTTTAACAGGTACACAAAAAGTAAGAAGTTGAACGTACTAGCTAGCTTTCATGCTACCGCAAAGCGCAGAATGATCTCATGCATGCATGCCAAATTAATTCTCAAACTCTCATTTTCACTTTTTGCCACAACTCGAGAAAAACAGAAGCCAAGAGTAATTTTCCTCCAACCAACTCATTCTTATCTCTTCTTCCTCCGTATTTATCTAAACCAATCTCTTCATCACATTCAAATCCATTTGTTATCTGCGGCAGAACAATTCCAATTTCCCCATATCATTTCATCCCCTTTCCGGGGTTGATTTGGTACCTGATAAAACACACTTCCCAAATAATTCCAGAGGCGAATTCATTATTCAAAGACGGTAAGTGCACATCATAATATATGTACGCATATTAAAAATCATTATCAGCCTATGTTTAATTCAAGATTCGATTCTCATCAGATCATTCAGGAACACTTAACAAAATGTTCAAGAAGGGAGGAGCCGGTGGTGTGGACATTGAGTCCGGCTGCAATGGCGGAGCCGGCGGTGCCCAAATATACCCCGGAACGACGGAAGATCCAAAGATGAGATGGGCATTTATCAGAAAAGTTTACGCGATTGTGTGCACGCAGCTTCTCGTCACCGCCGTGATTGCCACCGCCATGTTTTTCACTCCGGCCGTCAAAGATTACATGCGCACCCCTTTTGGCTTCGCCACCTTGATTGTCCTTATGGTCATCGCTTTTATACGTAAAACCAATTCTTCTTACAAGCTTTCTTATTACTTTTTATTTTTTTTGTTCCTTATGTAGTACTTCTAAGTAATTTATTTTTGGGGAGCCTTAAAAAATTAAAAAGATGCTTTATTCGTCACAATTCATTTGGCATTCTATTCTTTATTGTTCGTTTAAAAGGTATTGGCACCCACAATATTTATTATACCATACTTTTATAGAAATAGACATGATTCATGATAAACCTTATTAGGATACTTTTGGTGTAAAATTGGCAGTTTGCTTCTTCATGGGTCGCTACGGAAGAAAACATCCATGGAACTATGTTCTTATGGCAGTATTCACCCTGTGTCTGGCATTTGTTGTTGGAGCGGCCTGCGCATTTAAAAGAGGTAACCTTTCTTGAATTTAAGTTGTATGTACTAATTAATGATATAAAAATTATTACACAATTAAATCAGAAAAAATTTATTACAAAATTACGTTTTATGATGAGCAGCAATCCGTAACACGATAATATAACAATTAACCTGCAAAGAACTAAATCGATATTCAGAAGCGAAAAAAAAAAAAGATAGTCAGAAGCAGATATAGAGTGCAAAAATTTCTTTTTTGTTAATTGATTATGGTAATCCAGTAGCTTTTTGTGCATGCATATATAGCATATATATATATTAGCTAAATATTTATAATATTTGATTGTGAACCCAATAATTATTGTACATATATGAAATTAACTAAAATTTATAATATTTGATTGTGAACCCGATTATTATTGCATATTAATTTTAGGTTATTATAGAAACCAAAGAATTTTAAATTCTTGAATCTGCATCTACCAATAGTCTAAAAGTCTTTATACTTTCTATGTAACTTAAAGCATTTCTTTGAGTATTGCACAGCATTGTTAATTGATTGTCCGTCGAAATGCAAAATAGGAGAGTTTCCCAATGAAACTATCCAGTATATCTCTTTTTTTTCCAGAAAAAATAGACGTACACAAATTATTTCACAAAATTTAAGGAGATTATACTTTGATCAAACAAGTCAAAAATAGAATCAAATTTGTACCCATTTCAGTTCATTATGTATGACATAATTTGAAAATTCAAGTTTTTCTTAGATCAAAAAGAAAAAAGATTGAATATTCTCTATTATCATAAGCTATATACGATCAATAGTGCTCCTTATTTAATTTCTAAATAGGTAAATTTACAAAATAAAAGTATAATTAAGATTAGATAATTTAATCTTGTATTCTGAACCCATCATTTATTTTGAAACATGATCTACTGTATTTAAAGAAATTAAAAAATTAACCTATATAGCTGCCCACCAACAGCTTAAACTAAGAATAGCTGGCAAACGTATAACATATGTATAATTAATATATAATATATATAACCATGTAAAATCAATGTATAATCAGCGTATACTTAAAAAAAAAAAATGAATTTAACCGGCTATTTGTGCGAAGATCCCAAAAGTTCTCACTTTGATGCAATGTTTATTTCCAGGGCCAACTATCTTGACGGCTGCTGGGCTGACAGTTCTTATAACTGTTAGCCTTACCCTCTACACATTTTGGGCTGCAAGAAGAAGCATGGACTTCAGCTTTCTTGGTCCTTTCTTGTTCTGTGCCTGCATAGTCCTCATTTTCTTTCTTCTAGCCCAGGTACGTGTATATCACCTTAATTATATACATATATCTAAATATTTCTTCTTAGAATTCGAAAATATGTATATTTTCTTAGGTGTGTATAAACAAAATCGATAAACTATACCAAACCGATAATGCGAGTCAAACCGAGAATAAAAACCCGATTTTGATTTGGTTTGATTTAGTTTGGTATTGAAAAATTAACCCGACCATAATTGGTTTAGTTTGGTTTTAACCAAAAAAAAATCAAACCGAAACCAAACCAACCCGATAGTACATTTATATAATTTTTAAATATATTTTATACTTATAAATATTTATTATAATTTAATTTATTAATATTTCTTAAACTGTTTTATAGTTTTATCTTTTAATGTATTATTTTCAAGTTTGGACTTAACATTCTTAAATGGTAAACCCAAAAATGTAGTAACTTAAACAAAGTTCAAAAAATAATACTAATGCTAACAAAAAAAATTCATGAATTCAACATTAGGAATGACGATATTGTTGGATATATATTTTTTAGTTTTACATTGGTTTATAATGAAAATGCATAACTTAGTTTATCTTTTTCTGTAGTACTTAGTTATGTAATTAATAGTAGTACTTATTAGCTATACTTATTTTAGCATGACTTATATATAGTATTTTTAGATTATGTTAATTTTTATTATAGCTTATTAATTAGCAATATTTGGTTTATGCAATTTTATTATCGTTGTTATTGAATATTTTAGTATAATGTTTTGACTTATCTCATATTATTTTGTTATTTTCTTGGAAAATACATTATATAGTTGTATCTTACTAGGACTAAAGAAAAATTTGAAGCACAAATTGCATATTTTGTGCTATGAAGATATTATCAGAAAAAAACCCGAAAACTCGAAAAAAACTAAAAAACCGAGATTGAAAAATCCGGCTTTGTTGGTTTGGTTTAGTTTATAGATTTAAGAATCCGATATCATTGATTTAATTTGGTAATTAAAAAATTCGAACCAACGCCACTTACGTACACTCCTACATTTTCTTTTCCCTAACGAGATGGTTTCACTATGCAACAGTATATTCTTCATCTAGGACGTGAAGGACGGATGGTATATAGCTGTCTCGCGGCACTCCTATTCTCAGCTTATATCATATACGACACAAATAACTTAATCAGGAATTTCACCTACGATGAATATGTCATTGCAGCAATTTGCCTTTTCGGAGACATCGTCAACCTCTTCTTAGCTCTTCTTGGCGTCACTGGTGACTGATTCATAAAGAAACTCCACTTTGAGAGATGTATGTAATAATTTTGGTTGAATAGTGTTCATGTTTGTTAATTAGCAAGCTGGAAATTTCCTACGCTCAGAGATTTATTATGTTATTCCTAGTCTTGAGAATGTCATACATTAGTACTGCCCTTCATGTATGGTTTGTTTAATGTACAATTGGGCGAAGAAATATATAATACACTGAGTCTTCACTTGGCTTGATTATCATTTTGTAGGATCATCACACTACTTAAGATATGTATGTAACTTTTTATTCTTAGTTGGATCGACCCTTTTCATTGTCGTTCATTTAATTATCATTTTATACAACTATTGTATTAATAATTTAGTCTTCACAACAAAAAGATAGTTTCTGGAAAAGAAAGCTTCATCTTTATTTATTTGGAGGGGGTGCGGCCGTGTGTGGGGTAAAAACTTCCCCAAGTGACACGAAAACAAGGAACGCCAAGGGTAACTTTTGGAGGTAGGAGTGTTCATGGACCTGACTGGTTCGGTTTTTATCAAAAATTAAATTAAATCAATTATTTTAATTTGGATTGGTTCGATTTTGTCGAGTTTTCGGGTTTTTTGCTATATGAATATTATTTCAATCTTACTTTGTTAAAGTTCTAGATAAAATTTTGATAAATGATATATGTTTAGTAAAAATTAAAAAACTTACAAACATATGATATATTAAAATATTCTTATGGGAGAATTATTTTAGTAACACATGATATTTATTTTCTAAGTCATAAACAATAATTTTTCGTTGATATACGTTTTCAAGATTAATCGAATTTAACAATTACAAACATAAAAATCAATATAATACCAAAATAATAATATGTTCTATTTAAATTTAATAATATTATTTCAAATTCGAAAAAGATATAAGAAATCTTGACATATGAATATGGAAGAACAAATAGATGATTGATGCATTTCAATTAAGAAAGTGATGCAACCCATTATTTAAAGTAAAAATGAATGCATTTCATAATTATATTAAATATTTCATTTCATGAGAAAATTTCAAATATTTCTAGATATTTTTTCGACAGAAAATTCTATATAAAGTCTTAAATATATATATATAAATTATATATTTATATGTCGGTTTGGTTGGGAATTTTTTACTCAATATCAAACTAAATCAAACCAAACCTAATCGGATTTTTCAATCGGGTTGATTTAACTTTTCGGTTTGGTGCGATTTTTCATTTTGGTTAGAACACCCTACTTGGAGGTCTATTCTTGTTCAATAAAAGAAACCCGCGTTTGATCAATTCGAACTTGAATTTTTTTTTTCTTTCTTCTTTTTTCAATTCGAACTTGAATTCTATCAATTAATTTATGACACATTCTTCAACTCTTTTTAATCCGACACATTGTTCTAACTCATTTTAATGTGAACAAACTTATGACGAATTTGAGCCATATGACTCATTGCATCAATCTATTTGACACTCAAGAGTGTTAATTGACTCGTAAAGTATAACCCATCGCTCCATCCACCTTGAGAGCTGGATTTACTTAATACAACATGCCAATCATTTTAATCCAAATAAACTTTGAACATGATCATTACTCTTTTAATGATTTACATTGATAAAACCCAATGTGTGAATATTGGTAGAGTTGTCAAGACACAACGGTTGGATTTTTCCCCTTGGCATGATAATCCAAAAATAGAATAGAAAAAGAGAATAAGATATTCCTACTAAGATGGGCCTTCAAATGGAAATAGGAGAAACTAAGGTTAGATCAAGACAAAATTAAAGTGTATCCATCTAAAAAGAAACCTTGATGTGAGCTCCAGTTGCAAACAAAAGCAGTAAAGCTTAACTCCAAATGTTTGATTAAGTGCATAAGATCAAAGACAAGTCTTTATCGTCCCCTATATTATACTCAAAAATTGGATCTTTCTTCTCTTTTTGACTGCCTCAGTCCAAGATACAACTTTCCTTTTCCACAAAATAAAAGAATAAAGGACATGGATCACATGGTTTCCTATCTTTTCTTGGGTTCACCTTACTTTTTATTAACAAAGGAAACAACAAAGACCAGAACAAAAGCCCGATATAACATTCCCAAAAGTAAATAGTAGGGACCCCATTTGGATAACTTATACTTAAATTTCTTTTTTACAATAGAAACACTTCCACAAATAAAAAGCAAAGAACAACCCGCCCAATATTATCATATCATAAAATTTGGTTAGTCTAGAAACCATCCAAAAGGGCAAAAACATAACCCTACTTAATCAAACTTAATCATTATGCAGTTTCTACCACCCCTTGGACTGAAAAAAGAAGTTCAAAATCTATGTCTACTATTTCTTTCTGCAGCAATAGTTATCAGCCTCGAAACACCTTGAGTCCATAGATCATACTCTCTCTGGTCTCTGCACTCAAATTCCACGACCCCTCGTAGAACAGTCTTCAATGCGAAATACCGGAAGTTGTCACTGCCAGGCAGCAAGTGGCGGCCCGGCCAAGCTGCAATATCTTTCATGACTTCCAGCACCACATCTGCAGAAATTTTCAAAAGAAAAAGCTAAAGAACACTAGTACTACTAAAGATGACAACTTTATTCATCTTTTTCCCCGATCAAAGTTGTGAATTTCTTGCTTTCTCAAATCCCCAAATAGAAGGGAAGACCCACAATCCAATTGTGTTCACATCATGAGAGAGAGAAAGAGAGACAAAAAGCAAAGTAACACAACTTACTCTTTTTCTTTTTTGTGATGGTCCCAGCAACGTGCCTGCTCTTCATTTTCAGCATCACCTACAAAAAAGACACCCTCTAAGTTAAAACTCCGCTGTAAGAAATAAGATTCTATTCTGCACTAACTTTAACTTTTCATCATCAAGAAGTTTCTGTTTTATCCCAGAAAATCAAATTCAAAAAGAAGAATCTGGTGAATTGTGATCACGGAATCATAGTCCAAAGAAGAATATTTCAACTCAAGACTACTGATCATGCAATTATTGAAAAAGGAAGCCTTACCTGACCCATCCTATTTATGTACACAGACACTATCTTCCAGTGAAGGTCACCTGATATAAGCACAACAGTAAGAACTCAACTTCATGAAACCAAACATAATATAGTACTATGACTAAATTCAAAGCTTAAATATTAATCATCATATTGGATCTTAAATCTACCAATCAAACGGATTGAATTTGTACCTTTGCGTGTACGCTTTAGGAGCTCACCGCCTCTTGCAAGCAATTCTCTACTGCAAATTCCAAGAAAATTCTCTTCAGGGATGAGCTCGCCACTTGAACTACCATTGCTACCACCACCGTTGCCACTTGCCATCCCTTTCTCAACAGGAATTACTGCTGCTATGTTCCATACTTCCTTCAATGTTCTAGCCTTTAACGTAGCCGCACCACGTAGAGCTACAAAACAATACTCATTAATTAAAGAAAATCTATATAACACAAATCAAATACACAAGGAACTAGATATACTAACAGCACTAAATTTTTAATATCAGATTCCAATTATATTGGATTTCCTCAAGCGGACAGTAAATTAGTAACAGTTCTATGAGATGGCACTCTGACATAATTGAAACAATTTAGCAGTGTACCAGTTGCTGCAGCTGCAGTTAAAGTCATAATATCCCCAGCTGATCGAACATTCACAGCAGAACTAACCACTGATGCAAGATGTTCGCGCTCAGCTCCCATAGCCTCAGCAGCTTCAACACACTGCGCTGCCACCAATGTTGCAGCAGAGGCCACAGCCATATCAGTTTTCGCCATCTGCTCATCCTTTCTGCTACCGGACGAGGCTGCAGTGGCAGCAGCAATAGCAGCAACAGCAGCAGCAACTCCTGCAACTGAAACAGCAGCATGGAGCTGCGCATTATGTGCCCTCGCGTCCTCTTTCTTCTTCTCTCTCCTATCCTTCAACCACCTACCAACCGTTTTCCCACCGCCACCGGCGCCACCGGTCAAGGATGTGCCTGCAGCAGTAGCGCTGCTCCGGTACTGATTATTGATTGGTATGTTGTTCAAACGGCAGTACTGCAAGATAACAAAACTATGTGTCAGCATCCATTGAAAAACTAGGGCTGCTTATCGGGCAAATCGGGCGGTTATTTAATCTTAACGATTTGGCTTATGGGTTATTGGCTTTTAAATGTATTAATCCGCTAGCCACCCGATAAGATATTGGGCGGATTGATATCGGTTTAGCTATTATCGGGCGGCTACCGGTTTAGATTGTGCCTTTTTAATTAGTAAATAGTGTAATAAACCGAAGTAAAAATCTAAGACAAACATAGAGATAGCATTTCAGATCTGCACGAGTTCCAGCCGCAGCAGCACGTTTAAGACCTTTCTTCAATATAAAACACGTTCCAGTGAAAATCCTATCCTCTCTCTGTCACTTCTTACTTCTCCAATATATATACACAATCAAATACTCAATCTGGAAGAATAATTATTGTACTGTACCAGTAATTAGTAAATACCGGCAAAGCCAACCACAAAGTTAAGAATTTTAGATGTTAGGGTTTCTAAAGTCTAAATGTATAATAGAGTAATAACGATTACTGGTCCAGGAAGCGGAAGTGTGGAAGGGATTTTAATATATATATATATATTCTTAACGAGTTAACGGATTATCCGTTAAGAAAATTGGATAATCCGGACCCAAGCCGATAAGCCGTTAATAAAAAAATTTCAATCCGTTTACATCCGTTAAACCGTTAACCCTAATAAGCTATTAAGCCACTTTTGCGTTCGATTTTCGGTTTCGGTTCGGTTTTGAACATCCCTAGTTGAAACAGCACATTCAGTTAGAGACAGTGTACATAGCAAAATCCAAATGTTGTCACTATACTATTTCAGCAGCAAATAATGCCAGTAAAAATTACCAATATTCTTGAAAAGAACCTAATAGCAAAAATTTATGAACAAACCACCTCCTGACGGCAATAAATCTTAAATTGATTGATACCCCGACAAGAAAATTGGACCATTTTTACTTGGTTCTCAAACAAGTGTCCCTAGAACCCCCACAAAACACCCAGACAGAGCACACTGAAACCCCAACAAGAGTGAAATCCTGATTTTACCCACTCTGACATACAACGCAAGGGACAATCTGGTCATTTAAACATCCAGTGATAACACTATTAACTGTAGAGATGCCAATATCTTCCTGTACTATGCAGAGGAGATCACTGCCCTTTGCCCACTACTTATCTGAAGGCCCATCATGTAAAGAGAATTTTTCATCCCAGTTAAATTTTTACTTCTTTCATAATCAATTAAACATACACTATCATTAAAAATAAAATTAAAAAAATTTAACTTCCAATAAAATTTAAAGTGGAAGAAGCTGGACCACAAATGATGAATTCTTAAATTAAACAAAGGGAATATCAAAAGGAAAAAAGAAATGAAAGATTACTGAACAATTGATTCAAGACTTTTATGTTGTACATCGACTAAAGAAAAGCATCACTTTGGTACTCTTTTCTTACACAACCTTAGGCACGGGGGAGCTGGGGGAAGGGG
>MCJB01027588.1:82447-131402 GCA_002018475.1 Nicotiana obtusifolia
GAGCTGGGGGAAGGGGGGTGGGGGGTTATTGGTTAAAGATAAAGCTGAGATATTGTCTCTCCAAGTCTCAGCTTCAGCCTGCTGTTTCAGAACTCGTGTTTTGTATCAGAAAAAAGAAAATTACCCAACACTCAAGAAAAAAATAAACCATTTGGGTCATATGTACACATGTTATAAACAAACATTAGTAGAGAGAGAGAAAACATAAAGACACAAACCTTAGAATCATCCATTTCAGAAGGAGAAACAGGGGGACTGTCTGTAAGAGAACCACCATTTAAAGGTCCACTGCTGTGAGATAGTCGCCCTGATGTCCGGGGTGAAACATCCTGCTGTACACCACAATATTAAATAATCATTCTATTTATTTTCTAAAAATCAGTAAATAAAATAATAAAATGGTATCATTGAAGATTTCTATAACAGAACCCCAGAAAGAAAGAGAAAAAATAATTATTTTTCTTTTGACAGAGGAAATGGAGAGAATGATTGTTGGTGGATTTTGATTATTAAAATAATGAAAGCTCTAAGAACCCAGAGAGAGTAAAAACAATGCTCTGTTAAAAGCAAAATTTTCAATCAATACACTTGTTGTTGATGTTTTCAAGACAAAGCAACAGTTGTGTCACATAAATGTCCCCGAAACTAGCACTTCCACTACTCCTATCAAGAAGCTATTGGTTTTCCCATAAATACAAAACAACAAATTCACAAACAACACCCCCAAAAGAAAAGGTAAAACCAACCATAAAGTTCCAAAAATCTGAAGAAAAATCCAAAAAACAAATTGGGCAAAAGATAGATGCAAACAAAAGCCAAGTGTGCTAAGGTGACACTAATTGATGAAATGAAAACTCTGCAGAAGTCAAGCATTTTTTTTCCTTCCATTAGAGATAGTCTATTTTTCAAGAAAAATTTATAAAAAAAAGTTTAAATTATAACATATTATCAGCACAAGAAATTTTGAAGTAAGCTTACTGTAGATATTCTTTGAATGATGAAAAGAAAAAAATTTCACACTAATAGCGTATGTAACTTAGAAGCCAAATGGAAAAGGGGTACTTACAGAAACAGACATAATGCGATCCATAACAAGCTGAGAAGTTTCAGAAGAAGCAAAAGAAAAAGGGTTGCCAGAAACAGTAGCTGATTCATCCAACTCGCCAGCAATATCTTCTGGTATAGTCCCACTACCACTACTCCCATTAAAAAGAGGGCCATAAGACGAAGGGGTAGTACCAGTGATTAAGGACTTTGTTAAAACTTGAGAAGGAGCTAAAGCTTTTGAGACTTCAAAAGCAGAGACACTCCAAGAACGAGACAGAAATTCCATGGGTTCTTTGGGTGTCTCCGGTGGTGGTGGCCGGTACATTGGCTGAACTTGGTCCATTTTTAATGTTTAAAGTGAGTAATGAGAGGATTGTTTTGTGGGGGATTGAAGTAGAAGAAGTAGAGTTGTTTTAAGTGTAGTTAAGGAGAGAGTATTTGATGCTTTATAGATCAAAGGAATGAGAAAGTGAATGTGCAACAGTGACACTGTGTGTGAGAGAGAGAAAGACAAAAGGCACTCAGTGATATATTTTACATTTTTCCGTTAATTAGGATTTGCAAATAAAATTAGAGTTTAACTCCTACACTGTCGTTTGGTTCATTTATAAAGTTGTGCAGAAATTTTAATATTAGTATTATATTACGAATTAATAATCACTAAATTATTTAATAAGTATTGTAATTTGTTTGATTCTTTGAAGTAAAAATAAATTATATGGTGTATTTCAAAAACATATATACTATTTATTGATTTAGTTTGAAGCTGAGTTACTTGGAATAAATAATCTTGGATGTTCAGTGCAGACGATGTGACATTTGAGAGGGTAATTTTCAGTGACGTAGTCAAGAATTTCATCAGAAGTGTTTAAATTTTAAACAAGTCAACAAATTCTTTTTTGTCGATAAATGGTGTACCAAAATTTTTAGATCAAACTATGCAACATTTAGCTAAACAATAAAAAAAAAAAATTAATAGAACTATAGTTTTATAAATTAAAATTAGCAGAAAGATAATATTAAAAATTTTACTAGTAAAAGTAAGCATAAAACCAAAGGATAAAGAGAGTCAAGAGGATTTGTAGTTTGTAGAGAGTTCTTTTTGAAGAAATTTTTGTAACCTTTAAATTATAAATATTTAAAAAAATAACTTTTTAGTTAAAAAATTACTTATAAGATAAGTTATTTATTTCTACACAAATTTTAAGTTTTAAGAATTTTTATTTGAAAATATAGATTGAAAAAGAATCAGATAGAGTACGGTTTAGTTTTAGAAAATAAAATGGGCAAACCTTTGAACCCATGAACAACACATCACTTTGTACCACCGAACCACTATACTACCTCACTTATCTTATATACTGATGTAAACTAAGAGTCCACCAAACTGGATAGAGAACCTGGTTCTCTATCCTTCTCACAAAATACAGCAGTAAGTAAATAACAAAACGATATTTACATAAAAAACTCCCAACTCACGGGATTAAAAATCACGACTTACACTCGTAGGATTTCAACTTCACTAACTGAGCAACTTTAGATTGCAACCTATTGTAACCTAGGAATTAAACTCTTAATCCCTCACCTACTTACAATAACTATATCGCAAGCCTCTTTATAATAACTCTATTACAAAGCTAACCACTTGACTAACTCTAGTCAACACAACCACACAGTTTATGGTTTACAAAGTGTCCCACGAGATGCTTCTAATTAAGCTGAGTAGGAGTTATAAGTGAATAACATAAACAAAGACACAAGAATGCTAAGGACACACGATGTAATAACTGTTGGGATTTGGTCCTTCGTTATGTTGCTGTTTTGTTCTTCAATGCGTTTAAGAGAATGAAGGCGGCTGCACATTTGAGAATAAATGATATTAGGTTTTGCGGGTGTGTGTAATCTCTTGCCTCATGTTGGTAATATATAAGTGAGGTCATCAAGGATGATGCAAGGGAGTGTCCGGTACACAACATGCTTCAATAGTATTGTTGTATTGTTGCGTGTGCAGTGCAACAGCTTTAACAACTGTAAGAGTTGACTTGTATTGTGACCGGAGGAACTGATATCTCTATGTTCCCTCTGCTGTTCCCTTAACTGATTTTATTCGAACTTGTGCCAGATATTTGATTTGTCATTTGGAATTAGGAGAGGCTAGTTGTATCAGGTTCCCTATCTGGTTCTCATATGAAGTTTGTTAAATCATCAAAAGAAAAGACACATAGCTTATCAATTTTTCCCTTTTTGATGATGACAAACTTAGAACTGATATTCCCCCTAAGAACCAGATTTTCATATTGTTCCCCCTGTAGAAAAGCCATATTCTCTATGAGAACCTGTTTCTCCCCTTCAATTTTCTTCTCCCTTTTGGCATCATAAAAAGAACAAACAAGTAAAAGCAAAAACAAGTCTAGCAAAATTAACTCATGCCATTTGTGTGCAACACAACGTAGCTAAAAACATAACTCAAAAGTATAACATACATTTAAAGGGACTAAGATGCTCAATAATTTAAGAGAAAAAACCATTATAGCTGTACCATCATTACAAAATCACACACAAGTTAAACATAATTAGAGTACTATAATCATAGGGGACAAATAAAAAAAAAGAGATTGTAAGATTTGGTAGGGATTGATAAAAGAGACACTGACAAAGGGACAATTTAAGGGGCACTGGATGAGGAAGAGAAGGACGAGGGAGTAAGAGCCTTGAGGAGACCATCCACATGAGCATTAGCAGCTCTCTGCTCATTGATCAGCTGCTCTTTCAGGTTCTCCACCTGTTTCTTCAACTTTGTATTCTCAGCCGTCAAGCGGGCAACTTTTGCACCCTGAGCACTGCTAGAACTAGGTTCCATGCTAGCCTAATTGAGCTTACCCTCAAGAATGGCATTCTGGGCCTTCAAATGCCTGATTTCCTCATTAGCAGTACTCTGAGCATCGATAAGTAGAGAGATTGCATAACTGCTGCCCATCCCCCCTCCTTTTTGTCAATACACTTGCATTCCTCCAAGGTGTTCATTGAGAACATTTACGTATGAGTTCTAACAGCTGCTCTCCCCAAGGGTACCTCAAATCGTTCAAAGACTTTTGTGAGCACGAACTCATATGGAAACCCATGATTTCCATCCTTGAAGTCTGCCACCTTCTTCATTTGTTCAATCAAAATCACAAGCAGATTGATGGGAGTGTAGCCATTCAATGCCTCCAAAAGGACCAGGTTCGCTATAGAGGCAATGGATTGCCTTATAGCTCTTTGTAGCAAGACCTTGTTCACCAATTCGAACATGATTTGGTATTCTGGAAGCAGTGCCTTCTTGTGAACTCGTTCCCCTTGTTGAACAGCTTGAGGCTTGAGAATAAGCTTCCTACAGCTTGGAGAATAGGTCCCATCTATAGTTGAGATCCCTTCAGCAGGCACCTCAAGAATATCCTGGAGCACAGCCTCATCAATCACAAATTCTACCCCATTAACCTTCAAACATATGGTGTCACCTTCCACTGTGAACGAATCAGCATAAAAACTGCGAACTTCCTCCTCATAAACCTTTGGACTCGGAACAGCATAGAGATGAGTCCAATTTTGGAAGTCGCAGATTTCAACCAACTGCCTCATTCCAGACTTATCAAGAAAATCAGTATCAAAAACTCTGCCCTATAGAACTTTTTGCTTTTTCAATTTTTCTTTCCTTTCAAGCTCCGACACATCAACTCTGGCCTTCTTTGAGGAACCAGGTTCCTCACTACTGCTTGGCTTCCTTTTGAGAGACTTCTTTTTCCCAACAGTTTTCTCCTTCTCAATAGACTTCTCCTTCTCACGTATCTTTCTCAACACTTTCTTTGCCACTAGTTTCAGCAATATTTGCAGATGATATCTTCTTCTATTTCACAGATATAACCTTCTTAGATGTTTAACGGACAAGAGGAGCAGGTTTCTTATGCAACTCCTTATCCTCAACTTCCACAACATTTGCCGGAGGCACATCCTCCTTATTAACCAGTCTATTTTTAACAAGTCTTCTTCTTTTCTTTTTCTCCTTATTCTCCTTTAGATCATTGTCAAGAGCAACCTTTTTATGATGCCTAGTAGTGGGTCGTTAAGAAATAAACCCTTGTGTAATAGTTCCACCACTCCTAGCAGCGATAAACTGGGCTACAAACAAATTGTCATAGTCCTCCTCACTTTCATCTCCTTCTCCCTCTGACATTGACTTTATGCAGGGTACATAATCTCTAAAGGGGATACATTAAGGTGAGGGGAAGAGGTAGGCTCAGTACTGTTCAGGGGCTGTTTCGTAGAGCATGTAGTTTCATCCCATGTAGGAGCAGAGAACTCCTCTTAGGTAGAGGGACCAGGTCCCTCTGTAAGCTCCTCTGTAATACTGTTCGATGCCTTGTCACCTTGAGGTGCCCGGTGCCCGGTCCCCATTTCCTTGTTCTTCCTCCTGAACCCCAGTATTCACACACTAGACACAGAATCCCCAACTCGACTTCCCTCAACAACAATAGTCAAAATATTTTTCATCTTTCTCACCCTCATTATTCGACGATGCAATACCAGTAGAAGAGGGTGGAGCATTACCTGATGATGACAGAATATTCAGATCAAACCCTTGAACAGTTAGGGTTTCAGAGACACCAGGTACTAACTCATCACCACCCAGACTAATGACGACCATTTTGTCCACCAGTTCTTGCTCAACTCAGTGACTAGAGACCTCTGCATCTTCATCTCCTCCCACTATTTCTTCTGTGGTTTGGAGAAAGCGGGAGGTGTACGAAAGTCCTTATAATTACATTTTCTCTATAGTAGAAGACAGTGAGGGAGAAGCAACAAACTTTTAGGAGTTTGATTTTTTTGATTACGATGGGAACCAGAACTGGATGGAGTGGGGGAGGAGACTGTAGGTGGTGGTTGGTTGGAAATTGGGGTTCCAATGGGTGAAGGTTGGGGCTCCGACCTTGATGGTTGTGCTTCATGAGACGAAGACACAACAAGGATTTCAGTGGTAGCTTTTGGAGACTCTGATTGTGGTGAAGACATGGTCGATTTTGGAGAGTGAAGACACAAGAAGAGGATTTTTAGAGAGAGAGAGTGTTTGATGTAGACATTTATGAGAGAGATTGGCCTTTTTGGGGATATTTAGAGGGAAAAGAGGGACCGGTTACAAATGGACGCGATTTAATGAACGGTTAGACGAGTCAGTTTATAACGAGTGTGTCGTTTGCGTTTAAGAGATATGGGAAAGGGCAAAAACAATTATTGACGTGGCACACTTGCAGTTCAAAAAAATGCGTATAAGTGTAAGAGGAAATACTAACCTGAGTCATGAGAACAAGGTTCCATGAGTTAGAAGTTGTCAAAAAATATTTTTTAGCCATTCACCTTACCATCCTTTCATAGCCAATCATCGAGGGTCCAGGTTCTTAGTTCATCTTGATCAAACCCAATTCCAGTGGATTCTTTTTGAAGTGCTCTATGCTCAGTGTTGTGGTGAAGATATTGGCTACCTGGTCCTCTGCCTTGCAGAATTTCATACAAATGAGTCCTTTTACAACATTGTCCCTCAGGAAATGATGTCGCACATCAATGTGATTTATCCTCTTATGTTAAACCGGGTTCTTTGCCATATTGAGGGCACTTGTTTTGTCACACATCAATGGCACACAATCATAAATTACACCAAAGTCATCCAATTGTTGCTTGATCCACAACATTGGGAACAACAGGAGGCAACTACCGCATATTCAACTTCTGTGGTAGAGAGAGCCATAGAATTTTGTTTCTTTATACCCCATGAAATCAAGCATGAGCCCAGAAAATGAGCCATGTCAGATGCTCTTTTTCTATCCACCAGATAACCAGCACAATTAGTATAAACATACCCAATTAAGTCAAAATTATCTCCTGAGGGATAATAGAGGACCAGGTCCTGCGTTCCTTTGAGATACCTCATAATTCTTTTGGCAGATTTCAAATAAGCGTCTTTAGGATTTGATTGGAATCTAGCACACAACCCAACACTAAGCATAATATCAGCTCTACTGGCTGTTAGGTACAAGAGAGATCTAATGATACACCGATACGTAGTTTCATTTACAGGGGAACCAAGTTCGTCCATGTCTAGACGAGTGGCAGTAGCAATGGGAGTATCAATGTTCTTTGAGCTTTCCATCTCAAACCTCTTCAGAAGCTCCTTAATGTATTTCTACTGACTTAACATCGTTCTATTAGAGCTCTGCTTAGCATGTAGTCCTAGGAAGAAGTTCAGTTCCCCCATCATACTCATCTCAAACTCGCTTCCTGTATGCTTTGCAAACTCCTCACACAGAGAATATTTTGTTGCACCAAAAATGATGTCATCAACATAGACCTGCACAATTAGCAGGTTCCTCCCTCTTTTATTTAGAAAAAGATTATTGTCAATTTTTTCTCTAGTGAAGCTATTCTCCAGAAGGAACCTGGATAACCTTTCATACCATGAACGAGGAGCCTGCTTGAATCCATATAAGGCCTTGTCAAGCTTAAAGACATGATCAGGATGTTCATGTCATTCAAAACTAGGTGGTTGTTTGACAAAAACTTCTTCCTTCAAATATCCATTTAGAAATGCACAATTAACATCCAATTGGAACAATTTAAATTCCATATGAGATGCAAAAGCAATGAGAATTCTGATGGCTTCCATTCTTGCAACTGGAGCAAAAGTTTCATCATAATCAATTCCTTCTTCTTGATTATAGCCTTGGACCACTAGCCTGGCTTTATTTATTGTTGTATTGACAAATTCATCAAGCTTGTTTCTGAACACCCACCTACTTCCAATGACTGTTCTATCTGAAGGTCGAGGAACTAGGTGCAGCGCACTGTTCCTCTCAAATTGATGGAGCTCCTCTTGCATAGCAGCAATCCAATCAGCATCTTTCAATGCTTCCTTGATATTATTCGGCTCAATTTGAGACAGGAAAGCTGAGAAAGCAAAGATGTTTCTTGTCTTTGATCTAGTCTGAATCACCTGAATCCAAATGAGAGATTACGTTTTGGAGAGGATGTGAGCTTTTGTGCTTCCATTTAGACACCTGAGTCTCAGGATGTGACGGAACAGGTTCTGCCATGTGAGACCATCATTAGCATCAATGGAAGTGTGAGTACCACTTCTTTGCTCTGCATCAGGGGTGCTTAGTACAGCATCAACAACTCTATTTTCAGCTTCAGTTGCTGTGATGGAGGGACTGGGTTCCTTCGAATCAGCTGGAAGTTCTACTGCATTTTCTTCACTAAACTCCTTGACTTGACTCATTAGATCTGCCTTCCCTTTCGCCATATCAATAACCTCTCCAGGAACCTTTGAATAATCTCCATCTTGATCATTCTTATCATGTGAATCTTCCCCACTTGAGTGGTGTGATTCATCAAACATTATATATATGCTTTCCTCTACACATTGAGTTCTTTTGTTGTAGACCTTGTATGCTTTACTTTTGTGAAGAATAGCCAAGAAAGATTCCTTCATCACTCTAAGCATTAAATTTTCCAACACTTCCTTACCATTATTGAGAACAAAATATTTGTATCCAAATGCTCTCAAGTAAGTCAACTTTGATTTTCTCCCATTGAGCAATTCATACGGGGTCTTGTTAAGGAGGGGCCTGATCATGCACTTGTTAATTAGATAACAGGCAGTGTTTACTGCTTCATCCGAAAAACTCTTTGGTATCTCACTATCAATTAGCGTCATCCTTGCCATATCTTCAAGAGTCCTATTTTCCCTCTCCACAACACCATTTTGTTGGGGGTTTCTGGGAGCAAAAGAATTATGACTTATACCATTTTCAGCACAAAATCAAATTTTGCATTGTCAAACTCCGTGCTGTGATCAAATCTAATGCTCACAACATCATGGCTCATCTTCACTTGAATCTGCTTCACAAGAGCAGCAAAGATTGGAAAGGTTTCATCCTTGGTTCTGAAAAATAAGGTCCTTGTGAATCTGGAATAGTCATCAACAATAACGAAGATGTACTTTTTCCCTCCTCTACTGGGGATCCTCATAGATCCACATAGATCCATATGAAGAAGATCTAGTGGCCTTGAGGTGCTCACTTCCTTCTTTGGCTTAAATGAGGACCTGACTTATTTCTCTTTTACACATGCATCGTACACCTTGTGATCTTTGAACTTTGACTTTGGCAGCCCGCGTACCAGGTCCTTCTTGATTAGCTTGTTCAACAGAGTAAAGCTTGCATGTCCCAATCTTCCGTGCCATAATTCAGCATCATCATCAATGGCAATCAGACATGTAAGATCACCACTGTTTAGAGACTCAAAGTCTGCAACATAGATGTTTTTAAATATTTTTGCAACAAGAACCACTTCAGAGTTATAAGATTGGTGACAGTGTAAGACATTGACAAGAACTCCACTTTATTTCCTTTGTCGCAGATTTGAGAGACACTCCACAGGCTGTATTTCAAGCCATTCACATAATACACATTTCAATTGAGTGAGTGAGTATTTTTCCAATTTTTCCAACTCCCAGAATGTATTCCTTTTGCCATTTCCAAAGGACACACTCCTACCTTACGGGCTTTGAGTAAAAGAAAATCATCCGTACTTCCAATCATGTGCTTAGAGCAGCCATTATCCATGTACCAATTTTGACTGCTTCCTTTCACTACTGCCTGCACAAGGGAATCAGATATTAGACTTATGAACCCCAACAAGTTTGGATCCCTTGTAATGAGAGAAGGGACAAATCAGACTTCTTTTTGTCCATGCAGGCATCACACATTTGTTTTTAAGAGAATTAGGTTCCTTAAAAGTAGATACTTTTTCAACAAAAACTTTATTTTTCTATTGGGACTGAAACTTTGCTTTAGATGAATCTTTGTAATGACCAGTATTACCACAGTGAGTGCAAAGCCAGTTATCAGGCACAGTAACATACTTGCTATGTGGGTTATAGGGAGCCTTTTCTATTTGGAACCCAATTCCTTGCATATTCCCCCCATTACTTTTATACATGGAAGTGATTGTGTCAGAGGACCATGTCTACTTCAGAGATTTATCTAGATCATTTTTAACCCTGCCTAAATCTTCTTGAAGTTGTCTATTTCTTTCAAGTTCAGCACAAAAACTCAATTTTACCTTTTTGAATTCATTTTCAAGCTTAAGGTGTGCCTCACTTGCCACTTCCTTTCCTTTTAAGGACTTTGTGCATTTATCCATTGAAGTTTTTAAAAGAACATTATCTTTCCTTAACTCCTCTACTGTTTCCTTCAAATCCACAACTATTACTAGAAAATCATCTCTCTCATGTTTTATCTCTCTGATTCTCTCAGTTAAAGCATTTTTATCTTTCTTTTACTCCTCTACCGTTTCCTTCAAATCAACAACTACGACCAGCAAATCATCTCTTTCGTGCTCTATCTCTTCTATTTCTTCAGTTAAAGCATTTGTATCATTAATGAGATTATGATAGGCATCAATTAATACATTAGCTAAGGATACTAGCTTCTTCTGAGAATAAGACTTTAAATTTCTTTGAACATCTAGAAAGTTTACTTCATCGTCATCGTCATCTTCATCCTCATCAGATTTTTCCATCAGGAAAAATATGGAGTCATATTCTATAGCTCGCTTTCAACAGCCGTCATGGAGGTGTCTCCTTGTTAAACATCACCCCCAGATTCACTAGAGGAATCTCCCCAGGCAGCAAGATCTTGCTTTACAACATTATCAACGATATCTCTTCTCTTGAATTTCTTGTCGGGGACCGAGTTCCTCTTTGCCGTCTTGTCTACGTTGTGTTTGTAATGGTTCTGCTTCTGGAGATTGCAATCTTTGATGAAATATCCTGGCTTCCCGTATTTGTGACAACAATCATAACCTTTTGAGTTTCTGCTAGAGCTGCCTTTCTTAGGAATTCCTCCATTTCTACGAACCATAGTCTGAAATCTCCATGTAAGATAGGCCATGTTAGCATCATCACCACTTAAGTCACTGTTGTCTGCCTTGAGAACTAGCTTCTTCTCCTTTTTGGGTTCTCTTCTTTCATGATCCTTCTTCTTATTCATTTTGTAGGAATTCAGATTTCCAATGAGTTCATCAATCATTAGCTTCTACAAATCTTTGGCTTTTTTATTGACTTTGCTCTCCCATGAACTAGGTAATACACTGAGTATTTCTCTGACTAGTTTGTTCATTGGGATAATCTCTCTAAGAGAGTGAAGCTCATTGATGATGGAAGTAAAGCGATTATGCATGTCCTGAATGGACTCATCCTCCTTCATCTTGAATAGTTCATACTCAGTAGTGAGCATGTCGATTTTTGACTGCTTGACTTGAGTGGTTCCTTCGTGTGCAGTTTGGAGAGCCTCCCAGATCTCCTTAGCAGATTGACAGGCTAAGATGTGGTTGTACTCATCTGGTCCAATACCACAGATGAGGATCTTCTTTGCTCGAAAGTTTTTCTTGATGGCTTTATGATCAGCATCATTATATTCCTTCCTTGTCTTTGGAACTATGACTGCTGTCTCACCAATGGTCTTCATAGGGACAAAGGGTCCATCACAGATAACATCCCAAAGCTCTGAATCTTCTGCAGTATAAAATCATGCATTCTTGTCTTCCACCAGCCATAGTATTGTTCATCGAATCTTGGTTGTCTGTAGGTTGATTGACCTTCTTCAAAATTTGGTGGAGCAGTCATATAGATCCTTTCTAGGTGTTAGCCTTATAGAAAGAACCTGCTCTTATACCAATTGATGTAAACTAAGACTCCACCAAACTGGATAGAGAACCTGGTTCTCTATCAGTTCTCGCTGAACATAGCAGTAAATAAATAACACAACGATATTTACGTGAAAAACTCCCAACTCACGGGATTAAAAAGTACGACCTACACTCGTATGATTTCAACTTCACTAACTGAGCAACTTTATATTACAATAGGAATTAAACTCTTAATCCCGAACATACTTGCAATAACTATATTGCAAGCCTCTTTGTAATAACTCCATTATAAAGCTAACCACTTGACTAACTCTAGTCAACAAACCACACAGTTTATGTGTTACAAAATTTCCTACGAGATGCTTCTAATTAAACTGAGTAGGAGTTACAAGTGAATAACATAAACAAAGACACAACAATACTAAGGACACACGATGTAATCACTGCTGGGATCTGGTCCTTCGTTATGTTGCTATTTTGTTCTTGAATGCCTTTGAGAGAATGTAGGCAGCTACACACTTAAGAGTAAATGATATTTAGGTTTTGCAAGTGTGTGTAATCCTTGCCTCATGTTGGTAATGTATAAGTGAGGTCATCAGGGGTGATGCAAGGGAGTGTCCGGACACAACATGCTTCAACAGTGCTGCTGTACTGTTGCGTGTGCAGTGCAGCAGCTTTAACAGCTGTAAGAGTTGACTTGTACGGTGATCAAAGGAACTGCTATCTATCTGTTCCCTTAACTTATTTCATTGAAACTTGTGCCAGACATTTGACTTGTTATGAACTAGGAGAGGCTAGTTGTATCAGGTTCTCTATCTCGTTCTCATATGAAGTTTGTTAAATCATCAAAATAAAAGACATATAACTTATCATATACTGTTTATATAAGTTAAGCAACTGGTGTTCGAATTATATTAAGCAACTTAATCTTATTACTTAAAAATTAAAGTAAAAATATATATCACTTAACCATAGTTAACAGGTCATTGGTCTATAAATAAAAGACACATATCTTGTATTCATTGACTTAATGCGAATAAAATTTTATCTTGTATTAAAATCCAACTAGTCTTGGGTGTGTTTAATTTCATGTTCATAAGTTGGTTTCCAACAATAATCAAAGTTACTTATTGAAGTACTTTAATTTGATGCTGATTAAACGCACAAAAAAGGCATATGCCAATTACAGTTGCACTCTGTCGTTCTTTTAATTTTCATTTTATTTTCAACTATTTAAATATAAGATTAAGACGCAAATAATATTTTAATTAATTGTTTTCATCCGTTGATCATTAAATGAAAGTATTTATACGCGTAATGTTTTATAATTTTAGTGATATCCTTTTAAATGCAATTTTTTCAAAAATAAATTATTTCAAAATTAAATCCAGAAGCAGGCACATTGATGCAAAATCAAACTCTAAAATAACTTAAACCAAAATCTCATAGCATGTTTTGCCAAGTTTTTTCAAGGTCAAAAGTCTTTATTTTTTCTCCAAAAAAGTATTTTTTTTCCCCTCAAAGTTGAGGTATTTGGCTAAGCTTTTAGAAGAGAAAAAAAAGTGTTTATGAGTAGAAGCAGAAGCTATTTTTCAGAAGCTAAAAAAGTAGTTTCTCCGCAAAAACAGAAGCAAAAATTATTTTAATTTTCCACTTTGTAAAAAAAACTTTTAACAAAAAATTATATATATCGAAATTGCCCTACTCAATTTAACCTAACATTTAGTTATTCTAAACATAATTCTTCTAATTATAAGCCTTTCTTCTTATTTTTAGGATGAATTTCTAATATATGGTGATTTTTGGGTGAATACTTTTATATTTACTGATTGATGTCTTAATATATTTTCGTTTAAAGAATAAAATACTTTTTTTATTTTTATTTTATATTTTACTTAATAAAATAAAAACTTAGTCATAGTTTTTCAAAAAAAATATTTATCTACTCCAACAAATATTAATATTAATTAAATTTTGTAATGTCTTCATTCGTAATTTGTCACTTAAAAGTACTTTTTGAAAAGCTTAGCCAAACATAAATTGCGGCTCAAAAGTAATTTTAAAATTAATTAGTCAAACATTAAATATTTTTTTCTTCAAAAATAATTTTAAGAAAATCACTCTTAATAAACTGATTTTTAAAGTTTGGCTAAACAGGTTATAAATCTATAGACACATTAGAGTGGTCTTTCTTTTAGGTTGGTCTTCTATTTTTTATTTCTCTATTTTTGTTTAAATTATCCTAAGATCCACAACCCGACTAATTTAAATTCATGTTGGGTAGTCCATTAAAGGGATAAAGCTTCTTGTAGCATGTATTAGTAAAACATGGTCATAACATGTGGCTAGCATGGGAGTCAATATGTGTCAAGTATTTCCTTGTTAGCACCAAGTCATCTATAGTCCTTTAGGTTGAAGGTTACAGCAACAACAATAACAAATTTAGTAGTTTTTCACAAATGGGGTTTGGAGAGGCTAAGATATATGCAGCCTTACCCTACCCCTGAAAGGGTAGAGAGGCTGTTTCCAATAGACTCTCGATAAGAGAATAGTTGAAAAAGAAAAGGTAATTGCAACAAGCAGGAATAACAACAAGATAAAATAAGATCAAATCCAAGAATACAGTTAAACTCTAGGTAGTAATAGCAATCTATGAATAAAAAGATATCATACTAACACTAATGCTAGCGAACTGAGTAAGAGAAAGAGAAACACTTGACTACCTACCCTAATCTTTGACCTCCACACCCTCTACCCTAATTTTTGACCTCCACACCCTCCTGTTTAGGTCCATGTCCTCAGTCAGCTCCAGTTGCGCCATATCCTGCCAAATAACCTCTTCCCAAGACTTCTTAGGCCAACCTCTACCCCTGCTGCTACCCACCAATGCTAGCCTCTCGCACCTTCTAACTAGGGCTTCTATACTTCTCCTCTTAACATGCCCGAACCATCTCAACCTCGTCTCCCGCATCTTATCCTCCACAGGGGCCACTCCTACCTTTTCCCGAATAACTTCGTTCCTGATGCCCAGACATCCACCTTAACATCGTTATCTCATCTGCTTTTAGCTTCTCGGTATGAAAGTTCTTGATAGATTGACACTCTGCTCCATACAACATAGTCGGTCTAACTACAACCTTGCAGAACTTACCTTTAAGTCTCAGTGGCACATTCTTATCACACAAGACACCGGAAGCGATCCTCCACTTTATCTATCCTGCTCTAATATGACGCATGACATCTTCATCACTATTACCTTCTATTATAGATCCAAGGTACTTGAAACTACCTCTCTTGGGGATGACTTGCGTATCAAGCCTCACCTCCATATCCTCTTCCTGGGTACTGTTTCTGAACTTGCCTCTGTGTATTCCGTCTTGGTCCTACTCAACTTGAAACCCTTAGACTCTAGGATCCGCCTCCAAACCTCTAGCCTCTCGCTAACACCACCCCGCGTCTCATCAATTAAGACTATGACATCAACAAATAACATACACCATGGTACCTCACCTTAAATGTGTCTCGTCAAAGCGTCCATCACCAAGGAAAATAGAAGTGGACTAAGAGCTGATCCTTGGTGCAGCCCCATCACAACCAGAAAGTGTTCCGAGTCTCCTCCCGCTGTCCTAATCTGAGTCTTAGCTCCATCATACATGTCCTTAATCACGCTAATGTAGGCTACTACCCTTTAGCCTCCAAGCACCGGCAGAGCACCTCTCTCGGGACTTTGTCATATGCTTTCTCCAGGTTAATGAACTCCATGTGCAAGTCCTTCTTCATCTCCCTATACCGCTCCACCAATCTCCTCACAAGGTGAATGGCTTTCATAGTCGAACGCCCCGGCATGAAACCAAATTGGTCCTTAGAAATGGACACACTGGTCCTCACCCTCTCTTCAAGCACCCTCTCCCAAACTTTCATCATATGGCTAAGCAACTTAATCCCCCTTTAATTATTGCAACTTTTGATATCGCCCTTGTTTTTATACAGCGGAATTATCGTACTCCACCTCTATTCATCGGGCATATTCTTCGTCCTAAAAATGATATTGAACAGCCTAGTGAGCCACTCCGAACATGCCCTGCCCGTATTCTTCCAAAATTTCACAGGGATTTCATCTGGCCCGGTAGCCCTCCCCCATGTGCATCTTACGCATAGCCCCCTCGGTCTCCTCTACTCATATGAGCCTACAATACCAAAAATCTCGACGCATCTCGGAGTGCTCCAAGTCGCCGAACACAATGTCCCTATCACCCTCTTCATTAAGGGGTTTATGGAAATTTGTTTGCCATCTTCGTCTAATCTGAGCTTGTCACGACCCTAAACCGATCCGTCGTGATAACGCCTATTATGATACTAAGAAAGCCGACTATTCATACATTTCCAACACTTTAAATCTTTGAAAGATACTAGATAGTTTAAAAAAAGGAAAATCTCTTAGAAAAGGATAGGAATTCAATACATAATTCTTCCCAAAACCGGAGTATCACTAAGTACATGAGCATCTACGAAATTACAAGGTCTAGTACACTGTTTAGATGTAAAAACAGAATAAATAAACTGAAAGATAAGGGAGGAGAGTCAAGGTCTGCGAATGCCAAGTAGCAACCTCGATGATCTCCGAAGATCTAGCCTCTACAAATCAACAGCCACCGAAACCGAAAGCACCTGGATCTGCACACGAGGTGCAGGGTGTAGTGTGAGTACAACCAACTCAATAAGTAACAAATCTAACCTTTAGACTAAAAGTAGTGACAAGTCTAATTATTACGGTCCACTTTCAACATTTAACTGTACAGAAAGTTACAAAAAATATAACAATGATATCTTAGATATTTATATTCTATTAGTGAAGGTACAAGAAATTTAGACATGCTTTCAGCAAGAACTTAGACAAGCTTTCAGATTTCACAACAAAACTTAACACATAACAGGGCAGATCCAGCCTAGGGTAGATCCAACCCATATGTAAATAAAAGAGGGTAGATCCAGCCCAAATGCAAGTAAACAAGGCAGATCCAGCCCGACTGTCATGACTGCTAGCATTGCGCCCACTATGAGTGTGCAGACTCTAGAGGGGCCGATCCAGCCCAAGCGCTATAATAAGCCAAATCTTGGCATCAATCGATAAAGCCTGTTGCGGCGTGCAGCCCATCCCATAAATATTGCTCATAATAAGCCCTCAGCCCCACTCAGTCAATAACCCCTCCAGTCTCTTGGGCTCACCAGAACCATGATAATTAGCCCACAATGATAATACGGGATAACATGTAAAGACAATAGAGACTTAGACATATGCAAGTTATAACTGTGACTGAGTACAAATTGACAGATTAAGCAATTAGTTCTATAGCAAAGAACGACAACTGTGGGTCCCAATAGTACCATCATATAGCCTAAGCAGGGTTTCTAACATGACTGACAACTCAATAGATCTAGCACATGGTGAAAATACGGGTAACAACAAGAATTAGCAACTATTCAGTTCCATAGAATCGACCAAGTCACAATTCTTACGATACACGCCTACATGCCCGTCACTTAGAACATGCGTCACCTCAGCACGAATCATCTAATACGAGATTAGGGGTTTCACAGCCTCAGAACCAAGCTAAGAAGTGTTACTTACCTCAAACCGTGCAAATTCCTACTCTAACACGCTTTTGCCTCGTGAATCGGCCTCCAAATGCCTCGAATCTAGCAACAAACAGTTCGACAAAATCAACACGAGCTTAAGGATTTAATTCCATAAGAAAAATACTAAGTTATAAATCAAAAGTCAAAAGTCGAGGCAAAAGCTGCCCCTTCCCCCCGGGCCCACGTCTCGATATCCGATAAAGGTCACAAAACCCGAAAGACCATCTAATCGCGAGTCCAACCATACAAAATTTACCAAAATCCGACACCAAATCACCACCCAAAACCCTATTAACTCTTTTCCGCTTCTGCGCTGCCATGCTCGCTTCTGCGAGCTCTCACCTGTGATAAAAAATCCGTAGATGCGATTACACTAGCAGACCCCCAGCTTCAACAATCATCCAAACTACAAATTCGATTCGTTAATCACCCGAAATCAACCCGAGGCCCCCGGGACCTCGACCAAACATACCAAAAAGTCCTAAAACATGATACGAACTTAGTCGAGCCCTGAAATCACCTCAAAGAACATCAGAAACACAAATCGCACCCCAATTCAAGCCTATTGAAACTAAGAAATTTCAACTTCTACAAATGATGCCGAAGCCTATCAAATCACGTCTGATTGACCCCAAATTTTGAACATAAGTCACAAATGACACCATGGACCTATTCCAACTCCCGAAACTCTAATCCAAGCCTGATAACCACAAAGTCCACTCTCGGTCGAACTTTTAAATTTTCAACTTTCGCCATGTCAAGCCTAATTCAACTATAGTCCTCCAAATCATAATCCGGAGGCGCTCCTAAATCCAAAATCATCCAACAGAGCTAACGGAACCATCAAAACTCCATTCCAGAGTCATTTACATAAGTCAACATCTGGTCTACCTTTTCAACTTAAGCTTCCAACCTTGAGACTAAGTATCTCAATTCATTCCGAAATCCTTCCGGACTCGAACCAACTACCCCCTCCAGTAACATAACAACTGTAAAGCATAAAATGAGCAGTTAATGGGGGAATGGGGCTACAACTCTCGAAATGACTGGCCGGGTAGTTACATCCTCCCCCTCTTAAACAAAAGTTCATCCTCGAACGGGTCTAGAAACGTACCTGGAGTCTCAAATAGGTGTGGATATCTGCTCCGCATCTCCTGCTCGGTCTCCCAAGTAGCCTCCTCAACTAGCTAACCTCTCCACTGCACCTTCAGTGAAGCATGTCCTTTGACCTCAACTTTCGCACTTGCCGATCCAAAATGGCCACCGGCTCCACATAATAAGTCAAGTCACCATCCAACTGAACCGTGCTAAAATCTAAAACATGAGACGGATGGCCGATATACTTCCAGAGCATAGAAACATGGAGCACTAGATGCACACTCGACAAACTAGGTAGCAATGCAAGCTTGTAAGCCACCTCTCCAATCCTCCGACGCACCTCAAACGGCCAAATATACCGAGGGCTCAACTTACCCTTCTTCCCGAACCTCATAACACCCTTCATGGGTGAAACCTTGAGTAGTACCTTCTCCCTAACTATGAAAGCAGCATCACGAACCTTCCTATCAGCGTAACTCTTCTGTCTAGACTACGATGTGCGAAGCCGATCCTGAATCAATTTAACTTTGTCCAAAGCATCCTGAACCAAGTCAATACCCAATAGCCTAGCCTCTCCCGGCTCAAACCTACCCACCAGAGATCGACACCGTCTCCTATACAAAGCCTCATATGGAGCCATCTGAACGTTTGACTGGTAGCTGTTATTTTAGGCGAACTCCGCGAGCGCCAGAAACTGATACCAAGATCCCCCAAAGTCAATGACACAAGTGCGTAGCATATCCTCCAATATCTGAATAGTGTGCTCGGACTATCCGTCTGTCTGAGGGTGAAATGCTATTCTCAACTAAACCTGGGTGCCCAACTCCCCTTGTACCGCTCTCCAAAACTACGATGTAAACTGCGTGCCCCGATGTGAAATGATGGACACCGGCACACTGTGAAGACGAACAATCTCGCGGATGTAACTCTCAGCCAACCGCTCCGAAGAATAAGTAGTCCCAACTGGAATGAAGTGCGTGGACTCGGTTAGTCGATCCTCAATCACCCAAATAGCACGAACTTCCTCGAAGTTCGTGGGAGCCCAACTACAAAATCCATGGTGATCCGCTCCCATTTCCACTCTGGAATCTCTAGCCTCTGTAGCAACCCACCTGGTCTCTAATGCTCATACTTCACCTGTTGATAGTTAAGGCACCAAGATACAAACCCCACTATGTCCTTCTTCATTCTTCTCCACCAATAGTGCTGCCTCAAGTCCTAGTACATCTTCGCGGCACCCGGATGAATGGAATACATCAAACTGTGGGCCTCCTCAAGAATCAACTCACATAGCCCATCCACATTAGGCACACAAATCCGACCATGCATCCTCAATACCCCATCATCCCCAATAGTAACATCTCTGGCATCACTGTGTCCTTAAGGACAAGCAAATTGGGATCATCATACTGGCGCTCTCTAATGCAATCATATAAGGAAGACCGAGAAACCACACAAGTTAGAACCCAGCTGCGCTCCAAAACATCTAATCTCACGAACTGGTTGGCCAAGGCCTGAACATCAACTCCAAGCGGTCTCTCAAAAACATGAATGAATGCAAGGCTATCTATACTCACCGCCTTTCTACTCAAGGCATCGACCACCACATTGGCCTTCCAGGGATGATATAGAATAGTGATATCATAGTCCTTTAGCAGCTCCAGCAATCTCCGCTGCCTCAAATTTAGATCCTTTTGTTTGAACAAGTGCTGAAGACTCCGATGATCCATAAATACCTCACAAGACACACCGTAGAGATAATGCCTCCAAATCTTCAATGCATGAACGATGGCAGCCAACTCTAAATCATGAACAAGGTAGTTCTTCTCATGAGGCTTCAATTGACGCAAATCATAAACAATCACTATACCTCCCTGCATCAAGACAAACCCAATATCGTTTCGAGAAGCATCACAATACACTGTATAAGAGCCTGAAGCTGAAGGCAAAACTAGAACTGGAGCTGTGGTCAAGGTAGTCTTGAGCTTCTGGAAGCTCTCCTCACACTCGTCCGACCAATTGAAAGGAGCACCCTTCTGGGTTAATTTGGCCAAAGGCAATGCAATGGACGAGAAACCCTCCACAAAACGACAATAATAACCGGCCAAGCCAAGAAAGCTCTAAATCTCAGTTGCTGAGGACGGTCTGGTATCAACTCTAAACCCCCTCTATCATCTTTAGATCCACCTGAATCCCCTCACTGGACACCACGTTCCCCAAGAACGTCACTGAACTAAGCCAAAACTCATATTTGGAGAACTTGGCATAAAGCTTCTCCTCCCTCAACTGCTGCAACACAATCCTCAAATGTTGGGTATGCTCTTCCTGGCTGCGAGAGTACACCAGTATATCATCAATGAATACTATGACAAATGAGTCGAGATAAGGCTGAAATACACTGTTCATCAGATGCATGAATGCTGCTGGGTGTTGGTCAACCCAAAAGACATCACTAGGAACTCATAATGACCATAACAGGTCCTGAATGCTGTCTTTAAAATATCTGAGTCCCGAATCTTTAACTGGTGATACCCAGACCTCAAGTCAATGTTAGAGAACACCCTCGCTCCCTGAAGCTGGTTAAATAGATCATCAATGCGCGGCAAAGGATACTTATTCTTGATTGTAACTTTGTTCAACTGCCTATAGTCGATGCACATCCGCATAGTACGATCGTTCTTCTTCACAAACAAAACCAATGCACCCCAAGGCGACACACTAGGTCTAATAAACCCCTTATTAAGAAGTTCCTGAAGCTGCTCTTTCAATTCCTTCAACTCAGCTGGTGCCATATGATACAGAGGAATAGAAATGGGCTGAGTGCACGGCACCAATTCAATACCAAAGTCAATATCCCTGTCGGGCGGCATGCCCTGCAGGTCTGTAGGAAATAGATTTGGAAAGTCTCGCACCACTCTAATAGAAACAGTAGTAGGAGTATTAACACCAACATCCCTTACAAAGACCAACAAAGATAAACAACCCTTCCCAACCATCCGCTGGGCCTTCAAATGTGAAATCACTCTACTGGGAACATAGTCTAGAGAACCTCTCCACTCAATCATTGGCAACCCCGACATCGCCAACGTAACGGTCTTAGCGTGACAATCCAGAACAACATGATATGGAGACAACCAATCCATACCCAAGATCACGTCGAAATCAACCATACTAAGCAATAAGAGATCAACTCTAGTCTCCAATCCCCTAATAGTCACTACACACAACCGATATACACGGTCCACAATAATGGTGTCGTCGACTGGCGTAGATACATGAATAGATCAAACTAAGGACTCACAAAGCATATCCAGATAATGAGCAAAATACGATGATACATACGAATAAGTGGAACCAGGGTCAAATAATACAGAAGCATCCTTGTGGCATACTGAGACAATACTTGTGATCACTGTATCTGAAGCAACAGCGCCTGGCCTGGAAGGAATAGCATAGAATCGGGCCTGACCGCCACCTGATCGGCCTCCCTCTCTTGGGCGACCCCTAGCTGACTAATCCCTACACCGAGCTAGCTGGGCGGGTGGTGAAGTAACTGGAGCTGAAGTCGTAGTCTGACTCCTCTACTGAGCTGGACCTCCCGAAAGGCGGGGGCAATACCTCAAATCTCCACACTCAAAACAACCCCTCTCTGAAAATGGGGTTAAGTTAGGTGGACCCCAAGAACCAGAATCCCCGCTAGAAGCACCCGGTGCGAATGAATATTGAACTGAAGGAGCACGAGACGAACTCTGAGCTGGAAGGGCACTAAGAGATGACTGACTATAAGGACGACCCCTATTGTGGTAGAACTGTCCTCCAAAAGGAACACTGCCAAAACCACATGATCCACGAGGCCTCTTGGCCTCCCTCTCTTCACGCTCCTGACTATGGACTATCTATAATCACCAAGAAATATCAAGCACCTCGTTGAATTGAACAAGAGATACACTCTCCCGAGTCATAGAAAAATGCAACTGATAGGTGAGGCCTCCTAATCCTCTCCTTCTCGATAGAAACCAACCAAATAGCGTGACGAGCCAATTATGAAAATCTCATCTCATACTGGGTCACATATAGGCCGTCGTGGCATAGCTGCTCGAACTGCCTGCGTAGCTCCTCCCTACGAGTCGGTGGCACAAACTTCTCTAAGAAGCGAACGGAGAACTCAAGCCATAATAGCGATGTAGCACCGACCGGCCTGCTCCTCTCATAGGCCTCCCACCATCTGAAGGCAGCCCCAATAAACTGGAAAGTAGTGAATGAGACCCCACTAGTCTCCAAAATACCCGTCGTGCGAAGAATCCGCTGGCACCTATCCAAGAAGTCCTGGGCATCCTCAGATTCAGCCACACTGAATGATGGAGGCTGGAGTCTCCCAAACCTCCCAAGTCTCCTCTGCTCATCATCAGTCATAACGAGACCCACTTGAGCCTGAGCAGCTACAACCGGCTGGGCTAGAAATACCCCCGGCGTCTGAAGTCCCTACATCACTTGCTTTGGAGTACATGCGGCAGGAGTCTAAGTACCTCCCCTAGCCTGAGAAGTGGCTGCACGGTTTGAATAGAAACTGCCTGAGCAAGGCTAGTGCACACCGTCAAAATTTGAGCCAAAGCCTCCTGAAGGCCTAGAATCACAATGGGCACAGCTGGTGCCTGAGCTAGCCCCAGTGGGTCAGCCACATCTAGAACCTGTCTGAGTTGCAGCAACTAGTGGATCTGCAAGTGCTGCTCTAGCTACTGTACGAGCTGCACCTCTACCCCTACCGTGGCCCCTACCGCGACCTCGGCCTCTCATGGCCCTAGCTGGTGGTATTGGTGGCTATCCGTCCGGTCCGGTAGCACGTGTCTTCACCATCTGTGAGAGAATAAAATACAGAAGTTTAGTTACCGGAAAAAACAAGTCCGCACGACAAGAATACATGAATGTGAAGTTTCCTCAGGGTTCGACAGCCTCTCAAAGATAAATATATACGTCTCCGTACCGATCCGCAAGACTCTACTAAACCTGCTCATGACTCGTGAGACCTATGTAACCTAGGCTTGGATACCAACTTGTCACGACCCTAAACCAACCCGTCGTAATGGCGCCTATCATGGTACTAGGCAAGACGACTATTCAGACATTTCCAACACTTTAAATCTTTGAAAGATACTAAAACAGTTTAAATAATGGAAAATATCTTAAAACAGGATAGGAAATCACAATTCAAAATACATAATTCTACCCAAAATCGGGGTGTCATTGAGTACATGAGCATCTACGAATTTACAAGGTCTAGTACACTGTCTGGAAGTAAAAACGAAATAAAAACTGAAAGATAAGGGAGGAGGTCAAGGTCTGCGAAAGCCAAGCAGCTACCTCGATAATCTCCGAAGGTCTGGCCTCTGCAAACAAACAACCGCCGAAACCGGAAGCACCTGGATCTGCACACGAGGTGAGAGTACAACCAACTCAATAAGTAACAAATCTAACCTTTGGACTGAAAGTAGTGACAAGTCCAATTATTACGGTCCACTTTCAACATTTAACAATACGGAAAGTTATAGAAAATATAACAATGATATCTCGGATATTTATATTCTACAAGTGAAGGTACAAGAAATTTAGACATGCTTTCAACAAAAACTTAGACATGCTTTCAGATTTCACAACAAAACTTTTCACACAACAGGGCAGATCCAGCCCACATGTAAATAAAACAGGGCGGATCCAGCCCAAATGCAAGTAAAAAGGGCAGATCAAGCTCAAATGCAAGTAAACAGGGCAGATCCATCTTGATTGCCATCACTGCTAGCATTGGGCCCACTATGGGTGTGCAGACTCCGGAGGGACCCATCCAGCCCAAGCGCTATAATAAGCAAAATCCTAGCATCAATCAATAAAGCCTGCTGCGGCGTGCAGCCTGATCCCATAAATATCGCTCATAATAGGCCCTCAGCCCTAGTCAGTTAATAACCCCTCCACTCTCTCGGGCTCACCAGAACCAGGATAATCAGCCCACAATGATGATATGAGATAACATGTGAAGACAACAGAGATTGAGACATAATATGCAAGTTATAACTGTTACAAATTGACAGATTAAGCAATTAGTTCTAGAACAAAGAACGATCACTGTGGATCCCAATAGTATCATCATATAGCCTAAGTAGGGTTTCTAACATGACTGACAACTCAATAAATCTAGCACATGGTGAAAATACGGTAACAAAAAGATTTAACAACTATTCAGTTCCATGGAATCGACCAAGTCACAATTCTTACGGTACACGCCTACATGCCTATCACTTAGCACATGCGTCACAACACCAATTACCTAATATGAAATTAGGGGTTTCACACCCTCAGAACCAAGCTTAGAAGTGTTACTTACCTTAAACCGTACAAATCCCTACTCCAACACGCTCTTGCCTTGTGAATCGGCCTCCAAATACCTCAAATCTAGCCACAAACAGTTCGAAACAATCAACACAAGCCAAAGGATTTAATTCCATAAGAAAAACACTAAGTTATAAATCAAAAGTCAAAAGTCGACTCTAAAGCCGCCCTCCCTTGGGCCTACGTCTCGAAATCCGATAAAGGTTACAAAACCCGAAAACCCATCCAACCACGAGTCCAACCAAACCAAATTTACCAAAATCCTACACCAAACCACCCCAAAACCCCAAATCAAACTCTCCAAATCCCTAGCCTCAAATTCCCAAATTCCACCTTAATACACACAAACTAGGTGGGAAATTCAATGGGGAAACAAGATTATTGATTAAAAATGAACACGAGTGACTTACCTCAAGAAACCCCTCGAAAATCCTCTAAAAAATTTTCTTTGACTGAGTTTGAAATGTCAAAAATGAATAAAAATCGCGAACCTTTGAATTTAAATGTTCTGTCCAGCCTTTTCGTTCCTGCGGACACTTAACCGCACCTGTGGTTCTGCTTTTGCGGAAAACCCACCGCTTCTATGGTTTTGCCAAGGTTGCACTGCCTCCGCTTCTGCGATTACCCTTCCGCTTCTGCGGACTCCAGCACATATGCGACCCCCATCCGCATCTGCGATCATGTAGGCGCGGAAGTTCCCTCGCACATGCGGCCACTGCCCCACTCACTCCTTTCCGCTTCTGCATTGCTATGCTTGCTTCTGCAAGCTCGCACCTGCAGTCAAAAATCCACAGGTGTGATTACACCAGCAGACCCCCAACTTCAGCAATCATCCAAACTCCAAATTCGATCCGTTAACCATCCGAAATCAACCCGAGGCCCCCGGGACCTCGACCTAACATACCAACAAGTCCTAAAACATGATACGAACTTAGTCGAGCCCTCAAATCACCTCAAACAACATAAAAAACATGAATCGCGCTCCAATTCAAGCCTATTGGAACTAAGGAAATTGCAACTTCTACAAACGACGCCGAGACCTATCAAATCACGCCCGATTGACCCCAAATTTTGCACACAAGTTACAAATGACACCACAGACCTATTCTAACTCTCGGGACTCCAAGCCCGGTAACCACACTGTCCACTCTCGGTCAAACTTTTAAATTTTTATATTTCGCCATTTCAAGCCTAATTCAACTATTGACCTTCAAATCATAATACGGACAAGCTCCTAAGTCCAAATCACCCAACTAAGCTAAGAAAACCATCAAAACTCCATTCTGGAGTCGTTTACACATAAGTCAACATCCGGTCAACCTTTTCAACTTAAGCTTCCAACCTTGAGACTAAATATCTCAATTCATTCTGAAATCCCTCCAGACCCCAACCAACTACCCCGGCAAGTCACATAATAATTGTAAAGCAAAAAATGAGCAGTAAATGGAGAACGGGGCTACAACTCTCGAAACGACCGGCCGGGTCGTTATAGAGCTTCCATAAAAACTCTACCTTTCTTATTTTTGATACACTTAACTTGATTTAGATCACGGACCTTCTTCTCTCTCACTTTGGCTGGCCTGTATAGCTTCTCGTCCTCGCCTATCGCCCCAAGCTCTTCATACAAATGCCCAAATGCCGTAGTTTTAGCTGCAATAACCGCTAACTCCGTCTCCTTCTTAGCCCTCCTATACCCCTCCTTGTTCATCCTCTTCGCCTCCTCGTTCATGCCCTCTATAAGCTTCAAGTACGTCACTTTCTTAGCTTTCACTTTCTCTTATACCTCCTCACTCCACCACCAGTCACCTTTGTGGCCGTCAGAAAAACCTTCGAGACCCCTAACACTTCTCTCGCAGCTACTCTAATATACTCCACTGTCGTGGTCTACATACAGCTCGCGTCCCCACTGCTCCTCTAGGCTCCCATAGCCAACAATTTCCCCCCAACTCCTACGCTTTATCATTAGTCAAAACATCCCACCTGATCCTGGGTTTACCATACACAACCCTTTTCTTCCTCTTCCTCACGATCTCTAAGTCCAACACCAATAACCTATGCTGAGTCGTGAGATTCTCGCTGGGTATAACCTTGCAATCCATGCACAAACTCCTATCGCACTTCCGGAGGAGTAGATAATCAGTTTGAGTCTTGGCCAACAAACTCTAGAATGTGACCAAGTGCTCCTCCCTCTTCAAAAAGCACGAGTTAGCAATCACGAAATCAAAGGCTTTAGTACAATCCAAATGGAAATCATTCTGAGCCTGGATGATCAGGAACATCTAGATTAATATGCCTAGTAAGCTAGAAAACCTAGAGAATCATGAGTATCTAGATAGATACATTCCTAGAGCCTATGGATTCCAAGATATTCGAGGTTCATCATTAATTGCATCCAATTATACCTCAAATACCATAACTAACAGGATTTACATCTATCGCACATAAAGGATACACCATGTGGAAGAGATTTTAGGGACAATTACGATTTACTTGTACTATAAATATATCTTCTTTCCTACAATGATACCCAGTTCAAATTCAATCTCACATACTGATGCTTTATTGATTTTACTGCAATATTCTTCTCTCAAACTTTGGCATTATTCATCAACTTCTCATAACCAAAAACTACTGAATAAGAACTTTTTTACTTTGTTTTTCTATCTATTTTATTTTTTTTGATTATTTTCTATTGGCAAAGATTCATCCTAATGATTTAACTCAATTTCCTGTGGCTCTATTGCATAAAGTTAATTGATTTATCTAAAATTATGATATTAGATTAAATAGATTGGGGCCCATCTTGGAGCCCAAGCAATTATGTTGTTAACTAAAAATACGGTTAACTTTTGTTGATTTTTGTTTGTTGTTAGTTTTAGCAAGATATCACGGTTGGAGATTTACAAATTACATCAGTTAAAAACCAAATCGGAGATGTCACTATGATCGAACATACGCCTAGTTCCAAAATAATCATACATACTTATTGAAATCATCAAAATATCAATTTGAGATTATTTTTAAAAAAGTTAAACCTTGATCAACTCTTACAATTTAAATTTCAAAATGACACTAAGTGTATCAATTCACTCTTAAATATTTCCGAAACGAAATCAACCACCCCTACGAGTCACAAATTTACAAACACATATACGGAAGGTATCAAACAGGGGAACAAGTCTTAAATACGCAAAACGAATGATCGGATCATTATAAGAAAATTATATATAAAGTAGAGGCATTATCTATATTGATAACACGTGGCTAAAGTGGGATTCAATACGTGTCAAGAATTTCCTAATCAACAACGAGTTATCTGTCGTCTTTTGGGTCGAAGGGGAGTATTAAGAAGATAGTCCCCGGTAATCCGTCAATACAAATCGTTTTGAGCCCGGACAATCAGGAATATCTAGATAGATATGCCTAGTAAGCTAGCAAATTCAGAAGATCATGAGTATCTATATAGATACTTTACCAGGGCCTATGGATCCCAGAATATTGCAGGATTTATATTCATCCCACATAACGGATACAACGTATGGGAGAGGTTTTAAAGACATCTACAATTTAATTGTACTATAAATATTCCCCTTTCCCACGACTGTATCCATTCAAATTCAATCGTTTATATTGATGTTATATTGATTTTACTCCAAAGTTCAGTAGCCAAGTTCTAAATTGATTATCTGATATTCAAAAAGTTCGATAAAGGTCCTTGTGTGGACTGCAAGGTCATCCTTAATGAAAACTTCATGACCTAACATAGGCTCTTGGTCATGAATTTTGAGATCATCAGGAAAAGAAGAAAGAGGGCTCTGCGTGGTCTACCTAGGATCAAGTGGGGAGCCTTGGCTAAAGACAGAGCCCAAGAGTTAGGGGTTAAGCTACTGGTTATGGGGGCATGGGGGAGTAGTGGGGATGCAAGTGGTATGTGGACCACAACTACGAATTGCATTAAGGAGGCTGCTAGAAAGGTATTAGGGGTCTCAAAAGGCTACTCTGGTAGCCACAAAAGGGACTAGTGGTGGAATGGAGAGGTCCAAGATAAAATAGAAGCTAAGAAAAATGTATCTAAAGCTCTTGGAGAGTGCGGATGAGGAGGAGAAGAGGTCAAACAGGGAGAAATATAAGATGGCTGGGAAGAAAGCGAAATTAGTAATTATGGCGGCTAAGACTGCAATATTTGAACGCCTGTATATAGAACTTGGGGTTAAAGGCGGGGACAAGAAGCTATACAGGCTAGCTAAGATGAGAGAAATGAAGGCTCGTGACCTAGACCAAGTGAAGTATATCAAAGAAGAGGAAGGCAAAGTTTTGTTGGATAAGACTCATTTTCGACAGAGATGGCAGGCTTACTTCCAAAGACTCTTGAACAAAGAAAGGGATAGGAATATTGTGCTGGGTGACTTGGAATACTACGAACGTCGTCGAGACTTTGGGTATTATAGGCTATAAAAGTTGAGGAGGTAGAGGGGGTTGTACGTAAGATGTGTAGGGGAAGAGTGACCGGGCCAGAAGAAATCCCGGTCGAATTTTGGAAGAATCGGGCAAGACAGATTTTGGAGTTGCTCACTGAGTTATTTAATATTATCTTTAGGATGAAGAAGATGTCCAAAGAATGGAGGTGTAGTATGATGATCCCTGTGTACAAGAACAAGGGTGATATCCAATATTGCAGCAATTATAGGGGTATCAAGCTACTAAGACGTACTATGAAGGTCTGGGAAAGGGTGGTGGAACTGAGGTTGAGGAGTGTGTCTATCTCTGAGATCCAGTTCGGTTTTATGCCAGGACATTAGACTATGGAAGTTATTCATCTTTTTAGAAGATTGATAGAGTAGTATAGGGAGAGTAAGAGGGATCTGCATATGGTGTTCATCGACTTAGAGAAGGCTTACGATAAAGTTTAGAGGGAGGTTCCGTAGAGAGTTTGGAGGCTAGTAGTGTCCCTGTGGCATACATTAGCGCTATTAAGGACATGTATGATGGTGCTAAGATTCGGGTGAGGACAGTGGGATGGGAATCATATGACTTCCCATTTAGATGGGGCTGTATCAGGGGTCAGTCCTCAACCCGTTTTTATTTGCCCCGGTGATCGACACACTGAAGTGCCATGCCCAAGGAGAGGTGCCACGGTGCATGTTATTTCTAGATGATATTGTACTAATTGACGAGACGCGAGGTGGTGTTAATGCAAGGTTGGAGGAAGACCTTAGAGTCTAAAGGTTTCAAGTTGAGCAGGACCAAGACAGAATATATTGAGTACAAGTTCAGTGGAGCGACTCGGAAAGTAGACGTGGGCGTGAGGCTTGATTCACAAGTTATCCTTAGGAGGGATAGTTTCAAGTACGTTGGATCTATTATATAAGAAAATGGGAGATTGACGAGGATGTCACACATCATATTGGGGTGGGGTGAATGAAGTGGAGGCTCGCTTTCGATGTTTTGTATGATAATACCGTGCCACTAAAACTTAAAGGTAAGTTCTATAGAGCGTTGGTCAAACCGACTATGTTGTATGGGGCTGAGTGTTGGCCAATCAAGAACTCCCATGTCCAGAAGATGAAGGTAGCAGAAACGAGGATGTTGAGATGGATGTGTGGGCATACCAGGTTAGATAGAATTAGGAATGAAGTTATTCGGAACAAGGTGGATGTGGCCCTTGTAGATGACAAGATATAGGAAGCGAGATTTAGATGGTTTGGGTATGTGAAAAGGAGAGGCACTGATGCTCCAGTTAGGATGTGGGAGAGGTCGGTCTTGGATGGCCTAAAGAGAGGTAGAGGTAGGCTGAAGAAGTATTGGGGAGAGATGATTAGGCAAGACATAGCGATTCTCCAGCTTACTGAGCCTGGATAGGAAAGTGTGGAGGTCAAGAATTAAGGTAGTCGAGTAGTGTCCTTGCTCGTTCCAGAAGTTTTAATGCATCCCTCGGAGTTAGTTTTGTATTCTCTTATTATTATTAAATTTCTGTTATTCCTTATTGTTTATCTCACTTCGGTTTTCTGTTTGGTTTGCTGGTGTTGTTGCTTGCTGTTGCTCTTCTCTTTATATCTTTTTTGAGTCGAGGCTCTTATGAAAACAACCTCTCTACCTTTTTCGGATAGGAGTAAGGTCTACGTATATTTACCTTCCTCAAACTCCACTAGTGAGATTACATTGGATTGTTGTTGTATATTGATTTTACTACAATATTCTTCTCTTAATTGTTGACATCGTTCCTCAGCTTCTCACAGCCAAGAACTACTCTGTAAGAACTATTTTCCTTTGTGTTTTTAACTACTTCGTTAATTTTTGATTATTTTCTATTGGCAGATATTCATTCCACTGATTTAACTCAATTGCTTGTGGCCCTATTATGCAAACTTTAATTAATTTATCTATAACTCATATTTTAGGTTAAACATAGCCGCGGAAAAGTACTTAATTTTCAGGATTGTTTTACTTCCATGTTCCAAATAGTTGAGACAAGTGGATTCGATCAGAACTTCCAAATTCATATATAGACGAGTAAACATGGAGGACGGAACTTCTTCTTTACTTTTTTTTCTTCTTCTTTTTTTTGAGATGGTCTGCCACTCTATTGTCTTTCTTGTAGATGTGCTTTAGTTCTGGGCTTCGATATTATTGACAAAACGACGTACCGCATTGTTATCCGTTTCTTTGCCATCCGTTTCAATTATACGAATAGGAGTTTATGATGTTAAGCAACTATTAGCCCATTGTAACTTGCTATATTCAACGATTCACTTTTCAGTTGATACCACCTATCAGATAATAGAACTAACTATAATGTTTGTAATCGTCTATATTTAGAGAAGCCTTATGTATACATGCTTACGTTAGTTTCCCTTTGCATGTCGTGTTCACTACCTATGTCAAAACCTAAAACTATGAACTCTACGAGTTGAGATTTGGGTAGCATATCAGAAAGTCAATGTCAATGTTTGGAGTAGTAATGGAGTGTGTTTTACACATCAACTTAAATCAACATTAAATTTTTTCTTTTTTGTTATTGCAGGAATAGAAGATCAAAAGTTACCCAACTCTTATGTATCACGAATATTTACATTATTAAGTTTTATTTTGTTACACAATGTTTTTTGCCACCTTGCAGAAATTGCAGGGTAAGTGTCACGTCCTTAATCATTAACTAAGTACACGTGTGACACTTGACAATTTGCTTACGATCTTGCACAACTTGCTCACGTTCTTGCTATGCCAAGTCAGCCTTACTATACTCAAGATCGCTGAGAAAATGATAGAAAGAACACAAGAGAATTATTAATGGAAACTTTGTATTAGAGAGAACTTGAATTGTTTTCTTGGTGAATTACAAATGGATGACCCCCTTTATATATTAGTCTCTTAAGGGCTAGAGTGTAAATTAAGGCTGCGTATAATACACCCTTGTGATCCGACCCTTCTTTAGACCTCGCGCATAGTGGGAGTTTAGTGCACCAAGCTGCCCTTTGATGTTTTTTGCCACCTGCATTAAAAAAGAAAAACTTGGATGCAGAGAGCGCTTCAAAGGTTTCCGTCTGTAATCGAACACAAGACAAAGATTTTTTTTGACAAGAAATCATTGTTTTATCATGTAATGGATATATACCATTAGAATTTTTTTGGTTATGTACTAATGTATAAGTCTTCCAATTTCCACAAAGAAAAAGACATGCATGCACTAGGTTTTTAGGGATAAGTACATTTAAAAAGGGAGAAAATTTGGCTACTCATATTCAAAATAGAGATCGCAGTCAAATTTACAGTCTTATACAAAGAAATCACCATGGCCATATTTATTAACTTCCTCTTGTTTAGATATTTCTTCTGTTATTGTTAATTAAACGATGATGTATGTAATGGGATTTTATTAGTTGTTAAAAGAAAAAAATAGATGTAGCCTAAGTTTTAAAATATCTGACAACGATTTGTCAGCAGAATTAGGTATCAATAAATAAAATAGAATTTAATACACAAAGTACGAGAACTTTGGTTAATTATATGGTGGATTAGGACATATGTGTTGACTTGAGCGGCTTTGATTTTGATGATTGACAAAGAACCACATGTATGAACCAGGTCCATGGATAGTGTACACATGTCACAGTTAGATTCAAGCAAAAGGCATGCACGTGCAACAGATAAGTATAAGTGTTCATTTCTGATAATTCCTGAACGAAAAGATTGCATAATTGATAAGGAGCAGAACTCCTTACTTGAAGAGAATTCTATACAAGATAAGGAAATAGTTAGAAGTTTTGAAGATTGCTAGAACTCTTCCACCAAGGAAAAGTAAAATATCAGATCTCTAGTTAATCATGATCCTGTTAACTCTCTCTCTCTCTCTCTATATATATATATATTATTTGTATTCTCTTTTACAGGTGATGCACATATACTGAAATTAAGTATAATTGAGAGCAATAGCAAGACATTTTGTGAGAAATTCCTGTGAGTTTCAAGAGCGCGAACCTGGAGCTACATGAACCAGATAGAACAACCAGTTTCATGTGTCTGTCTTTTATTCTACTTCAATTATACTATGAGCTTTTGAGTTGTACGTTTCAACTTTTCTTAGAAGCATTTGTTCTAGGTATTTGAATTGTATTGTTCAATTTAGAGTAAACTTGAAGCAGTGGCAACAACTTGTGGCTTGTTGATATAAGGGTTAGAGTGTAATTCTTAGGTTTACATGAGGTTTGTAAACATTGTTGTTTGGCTCAGAGTTGTAGTGAAGTGTTGAAAAAAAATCCTACTGGAAAGTAGGTCGTGGTTTTTTCACCTTTTGAGCCGGGTATTTTTCATGTAAAATACTTTTGTTATTTATTTTCTCATTATTTATTCCGCAACAATAGATAAGGAATAGAGCATGCAAAAATTGGACATCACACAAATCACACCCCCCTCTTGTGTGGTATTGAAGTATAAAATATCTATTGGTATCATAGCAGGTTATCCTTGAAGTGGCAAACACCTTAGGAGAATATCAAGATGAGTGCACCACCTGAAAATTGGGAAGGACAATCCACCACTCTTTAATGGCCAGTACTACTCATGGTGAAAAACAAGAATGAGAGATCACTTGCAGGCTGAAGAATATGAGCTATGGGATATAGTTATTGATCGACCATTGTCAACACTAAATAAAAATGCTGAAGTTGAGGATGTTCCAAAGACAAGAGCTAACTGCAATGCTGAGGATTTGAAGAAATGGGAGAAAAATGCTAAAGTCAAGAAATGGCTTGTCCGTGGACTTGGTCCGAATGAGTACATCAGAACTAAAAGTTGCTCCACTACAAAGAAAATATGGGACACACTTCAAGTGGACCATGAAGGAACAACTGAAGTGAAAAGATCAAGAGGAACCTTGTTGTTTTCACAATATGAGAATTTTTCCATGAGGGATGGAGAAATCATTCAGCAGATGTACACAAGGTTTACCACCTTGACAAATGAACTAAAGTCACTTGGAAGAATTACCTCAGAGAAGAAAGAGTTAAGAAGATTCCAACTAGGATTTTACCAGTCACATGGGAAAGCAAGATCACTGTTAATCAAGAGTCAAAGAACATTGCCATACTTCTCCTAGATGAGTTGATTGGAAATCTCAAAGTTTATGAATTTAGGAGGCAAACAATGAAGATGGATGTACCTAAGAAGGAAATGAGGCTGGTACTCAGAATCACTGAAGGTTCTGATCTAGAAGACGATGAAATAACAATGATCACCAAAGACTTCAAGAAGTACCTAAAGAGAGGAAAGGATTCTTCAAGAAGTGGAGGCTACAGTAAGGTCAAAGCTCCAGTGAAGCAGGAGAATGATGGGTGATATAAATGTGGAAAGGTTGATTACATGATCAAGAAATGTTCTTTGTGGGAGATTGAATGGATAAAGAAAGAGTTGAATGAAGGAAAAGGAAGAAGGAACAGGTTCATCCCAAGAAAAGCAACAAAAAAGGATCAACCAAAGCAATGGTCGCTGCTTGGGAATACAGCTTAGATGAGGGTTCGGATGATGATAATGAACGAGCCCTAATGGCTATTGGAGAATCTGATAAAGAACCTGAGGTCCAAGTAAATGAGAGCAGCCAGATACAGTACACGGATAATGGTTGCTCAAAGCACATGACAGAGAATAAGAACCAGTTCCTTTTACTTGCGGCCTTTAAGAGAGGTAATGTCTCCTTTAGAAATAGAAAGAAAGGTGATATCATTGGAGTTGGTAAGGTAGGAAAATATTATTCTCATTAAATTAAGAATGTCTTCCTAATAAATGGACTGAAATACAGCCTGCAAAAGTATATCACAACAGTGTGATAGATGAAACATAGTAGTTATTATCTCTACAAAATGCTTTGTGATTAATATTACCACTAACAAAATAGTCTTGCAGGGAAAAAGAGTGAACAACATATATGTGGTAGATCTTTCCACACTCTCAGACAATGAACTCACTTGCTTGAGTGTCATGGACAGTGATCCCCTCCTTTGGTATAAGAGACTTAGGGCATGCTAATCTAAGTCAACTCAAAAAACTAGTCTCCATCGACTTGGTGATAGAGCTGCCTAACATTAAGTTCAAGGAAGACAAAGTTTGTGAGGCTTGTGCAAGGGGAAGGCAGGTAAGATCCTCTTTCAAAAGTAAAAAAATGGTAAGCACTACCAGGTCGATGGAACTAGTTCTTATGGATCTGTATGGACCATTGAGGACAATTATGAGAGGTGGTAAGAGATATATTGTGGTGCTTGTTGATGATTACTCTAGGTTTACTTGGACACTATTTTTAACTCTAAAGATGAAGCATTTGACATATTCACTTCATTTGCTAGAAAAACTCAAAAATAACTAGGTAATCAACTTGCATCAATTAGGTCTGATCATAGTACTGAGTTTGAGAATGCTAAATTTTTTAAATTTGTGATGAGCATGTCATAGATCATAATTTTTTCGCTCCTAGAACTCCACAACAAAATGGAGTAGTTGAAAGAAAGAGTGGGACTTTAGAGGAATGGGTAGGGCTATGTTACTTGATAGTAAGTTGCCTCATAGCTTTTGGGCAGAAGCTGTGAATATTGCATGCTACATCATAAATATGTGCATGCCTAGACCTCTTGTTGAGAAAACTCCTTATAAGTTACATAAAGGGAGAAAGCCAAATATATCCCATATTAGGGCATTTGGATGCATGTTTTTTGTACACAATAATGGAAAAGACTCCATAGAAAGTTTGATCCCAAAAGTGATGTGGGAGTATTCTTGGGATATTCTTCACATAGCAAAGCATATAAGATATACAACAAATGAACTATGTGTGTAGAAGAAAGTGTACATATTTTTTTTTATGAAATTATTATTCTTTCTGAGAGGAAGGAACAAGATGATGGAGAGAATGGGCTGAAAAGAAATTCAAATGTTGAAACAACAATCCAGCCTGAAGTTGCTTCACAAGAAGGACCAGGATATGGACTAGGTCCTTCTATCCAGGCCAACCTGATAGGAGGAACTGACTAGATGGGAACTGATCCTCAAACCTCGATGGAACCTATCCATGAATCTGTTCCTCAGCAATAAAATAATGAAGGAACATCTAGAGGAATATAATCACTGCTCCAACCTCTGGAATCAAAACAAGATCTTCTCTAAATAATATATATGTTCTTTTGATGCCTTTTTGTCTCTTATTGAACCTAACAATATGTAATGCAAGATGAACTCAACCAATTTGAGGGAAGTCAAGTTTGGCATCTAGTACCAAGACCCAAGGATAGAACAGTGATTGGCACCAAATGGTTCAGAAACAAAAGTGAAGAAGAAGGAACAACTACAAGGAACAAGGCAAGGTTGGTGGTTCAAGGATATAGTCAAGAGGAGGGCATAGACTATAATGAGACTTTTGCTCCAGTTGCAAGATTGCAAGCAATTAGACTCCTTATAGCCTTTTTTGCATACATGGAATTTAGTCTTCATCAGATGTATGTCAAGAGTGTCTTCCTCAATGGATATCTAAAAGAAGAAGTGTTAGTCGAGTAACCTCCTGGCTTTGAAAGCAAGGAATGTCCTGAGCATATGTACAAGCTTGACAAGACACTTTATGATCTCAAGCAGGCTCCAAGAGCATGGCATGAAAGATTATTCAAATTCTTGCTTGAGCATGGCTACAAGAGAGGTAATACTTTATTCTTGAAAGAAAATGGTAAAATCTCTTGGTTGTTAATATATATGTTGATGGTATAATTTTTGGAGCAACAACTGATATGTTAAATAAAGAGTTTGCTAAGCTAATGGGGAGTGCATTTGAAATGAGTATGATGGGTGAGCTTAATTTATTTTTAGGCTTACAAATTAAAAAAAATTTAAATGAAACTATCATCCATCAGTAGAAGTATGTTAAAGAGTTGCTCAAAAGTTTTAAAATGGAAGATTCCAAAGAAATTCACACTCCTATAGCAACAACCACGGAATTGTATTTGAATGAACATGGTTCATTTGTTGATCAGAAGATGTATAGGGGAATGATTGGCTCTTTGTTACATCTCACTATTAGTGGACCTAACATTGTTTTCAGTGTAAGACTTTGTGCTAGAGTTTAGGCAAATTTAAAGGAGTCTCACTTGAAGGAAGTCAAGAGGATCTTGAGATACTTAAAAGGCACAATTGATCTTTTCCTATGGTATCCAAAAGGTAGTAATTTTGATTTAGGGGGATATGCTGATGCTGACTATGCCAATTTCTTGTGGATAGAAAGAGTACTTTAGGTATGGCACACTTTTTTGGCTCATGTCTTGTGTCTTAGGCCACCAAAAAGCAAAACTCTGTGGCTTTATCTACTGCTACAACTGAATATGTGGTTGCTGCCTCATGTTGTGCTTATTTGTTGTAGATTAAACAACAATTAATTGGAATTGATGTTGGATGTATCCTTATCTTTTATGACAATACTAGTGTAATTAGTATGACCAAGAACCCGATTCATCACAAAAGAACTAAGCACATAGATGTTAGACATTATTTTCTGACGGATAACTTCGAGAAAGGTTTGATCACTGTGGAATTTTATACTAGTGATAAGTAAATTGTGACATCTTTAAAAACGCTTTGTGTAGGAATCACTTTGAAAGGAACAAGTTAGAATTAGGGATGATTAAGATCACCTAAAAGAAACCAGCCCCAACGCAAAGATTGGTTAATTTTTATAAATAATTAGATTAGATGTTGCTCAGTCTCATGCTTTTATTAGTATACTCTTGTGCCATGTGCTAAAATGTCTCATTGATGTCTAATGATATTATTCTTACTTTCTTGGAAAAAATCAGTCTTACATAAGAGGTTTGAGTGAAGAACCTGGTCCATCGAGCTTATAAGGTATGTAATCTATACTCTGCATAATTTGAAATAACTGCATATGGATCATGATCTGAAAAAAGTCCCACTTTATCGCAAACTCCTTTCTGAACCTATCAGTTACAAACGAACCAGTTTCACCGAGAGTTCCACGCGCCATAATTGCCGAAAGTTTTGGGAAAGAGTCTAACGTCTCTTTAAACTAACACTCCCAAGGTGATTAGACTTCTAACCTCCAAAAGCTGCCGTTATACACTCAACTTTTCCCTATTCAAATTCATCTAACCCTACCCTCTTTCTTCATCTCTCATTTTCTAAAGATCAAAATTTCTAAACCCTAAACCTCTCTCAAAATTTTTAATCTACCTACACTGATCAAATGGCAAAGTTATATGAAAACTGCAAGAACACTGAGAAACCTTCTTCACCACCCAAAGAACCTTCACCCACACCTTCAACCACCCAAAACCCCAATAAAAAGCATGTCAAGATGCTTGCACGAAAAATAGTAGCTAGTAGAGAACATGCCAAGAAATTGAGTGAGAAATTGTAGGCTAGTCAAGTAGAAGAACCCCAAAAATCTGATGAGTCCTTCAAGTCTAAGACTAATCGAGAGGGAAAAACCAGTTTCATCTGAAACTAAACAGGTAAATTCTGGGTTGAAAACTTCTGAAATTGCTAAGAATCTTGAAAATAGGTTTGTGTTGGTTTGTTCAATTGCTGGGATGGAAACTGCTGAGTCTGAAAAAATTGGTGGTGAAAACGAAAGGGGAAAAAAGAAAGAGAGTGAAGGTGTTGAAGTAAATGTGAGGGGAAATGGAAAAGAAAGAGTGACTGGATCCTCTTCACCCACTCTCGTTGGTTTGAATGAAGAGACATGAGCAATGATTGGAGTGAGGAGAATGTGGATGGGATAGAGAGTGTTGGAAGAGAAGGAGGTAGTGGTTCTAGGGATACTACTGCAGAAAAGGGTTAGTGAGGCTAAGGAAAAGGTTCCAAGAACCTGTTCCATCTAGAAAGGAACCCCTCTATGATTTCTTGCAGAAACTGTCCACAGTTAGAATCCTAGGAAGAAGAAGAGTGCAGGAGTTAAGGTACTTGGAAAAGGGTGGCAAGAATAGAAAGGCTGTCTCATCTATCCCTATAGAGACTCCTCCCAAAATAGGAAGAACTACAAGGATCCAGAAGAAGCATAGTGAAGTCAACTTGAAAAAGGCCTTAGTTGAGAGTGCCAAGAAAGCTGCTGCCAAGGGGAAGAAGAAAGTTGAAGAAACAAGTGATGTGATTCAGATAGAGGAGATGGACCTGTTCCTTAATGATGAGGATGAGATAGAGGAAGTGGAGGTTGTGACTCCTAGTGCTAAGAAAAGAAAGACTTCTAAGAAGAAATCTCTAGAAAAGTCTGTTGAGGCAGAAGACTCTGTTTTGTCTAAAAGAACTAGGTCTGCTAGGAAATAAAAAAAATTCAAATAGTGGAGGAAAAAAGTGAAGAAGAGGAGAATGATGAAGAAAAAGATAAAATGGTGAAGTTCCATAAAAGAACTAAAGGGGAGGTTTCTTAGTGATTTGGAGGAAGAAAGAATGGTTCTGCTGCTGGAAAAATTGGAGATACAAGGCTGAAGGACATGGTCCTTCATTTGGAAGGAAGGTTAGTCAGGGCTGAAATTGTTGAATTTTTTGCCAACTTTGAGATTGAAAATGAAAGGGTCGCCAGTGAAGTCAAGGGAGAGAAGGCCAGCTTTGATGATAAGGAGCCTGGGGAGATTCTAGGTATACCTGCTGAGGGGTATAATGATATAAAAAGTTGAAGTGACCCAGTCTAGAAAATCTTCCCACCTCACTGGCCATTACCAGAAAATTTGCTGACAGGGACTTGGAGCAAGAACTCAAGGCTGTATACAAGAGTGAGATGAAGCCTGCTCACAAAGTGCTCTTTAAATTTGTGAACAAGGTAGTTATGCCTAGACAGGAATGAAGGCACATCGCTACCTTCATGGACCTGGTCCTTATGGAGTGCTTGGATAATGGGAAGCAAATTAACTGGCCTGGGTTCATAATTCAGCTCCTTTATAGGGTTGTTTGTGGCACCAAAACTCATGCCATTCTGGATGGCTTTATCCTTATTACGGTGCTTGCCCACTTTAAAGTTCCTCTCAAGAAGTGGGATGTTTGTACTAGTAAAGACTACTTTGGGACCTTCTCCGGATACCGCTGCGCTGCCATTTGCACAAATGCTCTCCATAGTCGTTTCTCCGCCATCAGTTGGTGGAAAATAACCGGACCGGTCCCAAAACCTTCCCCATATCCTTGCGCATCATCCCCAACAAACAACATCTCAAAACAACTCCCCAGCAGTTACAAATATACAAAAGAGTAGTGGGATCATTGTAGCGATAAATCGCCTGGGAGTTCCAAACATTTCCAAGATCGATTCTAGGTCACTTCGACTCTTTTCAAGTGCTGGGGATCCTTCTCAAGGTCCATCCCAATCTCCACTCCAAAATTTAGAAGATTCAACCGTGGTAATCGAGAGTTCTGATCAACTGAACAGTCGAAAACCACACCAGTTGGTCGCGCATGAAGATTCCCTAAACCAATTGGCTCATGACCAATGCGAAACGACTCCTGATGTTCAGGAGATCATTTCCCATCCTTCAATTTCAATTTTGGTTGAGCCAATCTCCACAGCATTGCAAAAAGAGAATTTAGCAGTGTCGCGCGTACCAGATGTTCAACGAAATGCTAAAGCCACTGTAGCAGTTCAATTAGGTGACCATGTTGCTCCTCAACCTTCTCAGGTACATAAGGAAACTAGTCGTCAAGCAAAAACACAAGAATCGCATCAAAAAGATGATGATCAAATTGCCCACCCTCCCACAGCAGGGCAGCATATTGATAGTACTGGTGTGTTGTCTCAGGCTGCTCGACAACAAGTTCAAGTGCATTATCCTGCAAGTAAAGAGCTAAACAATGTTGCCTTGCCCACAACTGCTAGTACAATAGCCCCAGTAGCACTAACACAGGCTGTTGTAAACCAAACTCAACCATCATTTCATGAAGCCACAGACACACATACTGCTGTCCTGCCTACTACCACAACTGATAGACAACCTAAGACACATCCATCAACCTCAAATCAAGCTCCTATCAATATTTCATCAAACTTTGATAAGCCAAAGCACCCCAAGAAAAGCTTTAAGCCACCAGTCAAAAATGCAGAAGCTCCCATCTCTGTTTCACCAGCAACTCAAGCTACCCCAACTGTCAATAGTGCTAACACCAAGACACAAACCAACTCAACTCCCCCCCTCCTACTGTCACACATTCTTTTGTCAACAGATTGAGGGCCAGACATGAAGCAGAGATTGTACCAATTCAGTTTACTCCACCAATCATTACCACAAAACAAGGTAAGCCAGCAGTGATCTTCAAAAAAGAAGATTATATGGTCAAGTTTGCAGAGAGATGCAAGTATACTGTGGTAGGAAAATTCCTCAATACCATGCCCAGAATGGAGATGATTAGGAAGAGTTTCATAGCCCAAATTGAGCTCAGAGGAGTGGTAAAGATTGCTCATTTCAATGCCAGGACAGTTTATATTGATCTTGATAATGAGTATGATCATGCTACAGTATGGACCAAGTAGTATATGTATTTACAAGGCCAAATGATGAAACTGGAAGCATGGAACCTAGCATTCAAGCCTAATGAGGATTCACCAATAGTCCCTATATGGATTGTCATCCCTGAACTGCCATGGCATCTATACTATATGGAGATATTGACCCCACATTTATCTCCTGTTGGTAAAGCTCTATTTTTGGACCTTGCTTCCTTTCAGAAGACCAGATGCAGTGTAGCAAAGATCAAAATGCAAGTTAACCTCACCAAAGATCTGCTTACTCATGTATGGCTTGGATATGATGATGATGCTAATGGGGAAGGTCAATGGCTACAGATTCAATATGACAACCTACCAGAGTATTGCACATACTGCAGGCACCAAGGTCACTCACTTCAAGCTTGCCAAACTAAAGACAGTCACACCAAAGACCAAAGACAGTCAGCACAGGGGTCAACAAAAGCCAAAATTAAAGAATTCCAATCCAAATGAGGCAGCAAAGGAGCAGAATAGTAATCAAAAAGTAGAGGAGCACCAAAAGAGCAAGGTAATTCTCAAGCCAACAAGAAGCTGCAGCAGATTCACATACCAAAGCAAAATGCAACACAATTTGCTAATGTTGCATCCACACAGGAAATCACCAGAACTACACAGTCAGGTATACCCTCTACATCTTATCAGGTACCTCCAGGGGCACTGAACCAAGCTCATGCTTCTGGAGATATCAATACTGTGTCCCATTCCTATGAACCCCCTATTATTTCCGTTGATAATGAAGTTGATGGAGGAATGGAGAAATGTCAGGAGAAAACCAGTTTTTTGCAGGATGGGGTGTCTACTGGGGTTGGGATTCCTCATGTTTTGCATGAGTGTGCTAGAGCACAATTGATTGACCATAGGATGGCCCCCCTTAGTGCCCCTGTACCAGTTGAAATTGCAGAGCCTCATACAGAAAATACTATGGGAGAAGTGGATTGTGACATAATCAGCTCAGATGAATACCAAACTAATCAGCAGGAAGACACTATGAGGAGACTCCTAAAAGGGAAAGCTACTGTAGTGTCAGCTTTTAGTATACAAACTCCCAAATCCAAAAATAAACCAAGCCAGAAAAAGAGAAAAGCAATGGGAAAACAAACCTCAGGAATCACCATTACTGAACCATGTGAAAGGCAGACCTCTCAAGAGTTCACCACCCCAGTACAAAGCTCTGTTGCACACTTAAAAGACAACTCTAAGATAAGCACTGCTGACTAGATGCAAACATATAAGGATCCTGATATTGACCCTCCCCTGTCACAACCTATGTTAGCTATCAATGATTAGGAAGGACAAGAGAGAAATTTCTCTGCTAACATAGACCATGAACAGGGCAGGCAGGAGGAAAATAGCTCCATCCAGAAGGATTTGAATAAACACATTGCTCTAGCATCTGCCTCAGTAGATGAATGTCCTTTAAACAAACATTCTTCACAACAGGATGAATATAGACCTATTCTTTCTGAGGATGAGATGAGTGGAGGCTTTGAGGAAGAAGCTGGACCAAGTGATGCCACAGAAGACAACATTGTGATCTCCTTGCAGAAGCCATTAATGAGGAATACCATCAGAATGATATCATTCAGAATCAGGGATTATCTCCTAGAACATATATCCCATCACCAAGGATCACAAGAAGCATGGCTGCTAGCAGGAGCACTGTACCACCACACATGATGTTCCACAATGTACCTGAATGAATACCATGAGCATATACTTGAGGGAAGAAGCAGTAGTTCAATCCACCACACAGCTAGGATACAGCAACACCAGCTCGGTTGCTCTGTTGCTGGAAATTACTCTCCACTGCTCATCCAGCCTAGTGCAGAATTCCCTACTTAAGCTACCAGCACACAAGCCATAACCATTAAGCCAACAGGAACTTTCCCTCTTAACATGTCTGTTGAGTTTTGCAGGTACAGGACATAGCACCACTTCACTACTGTAGCCACAAAGGCAGCCACTAACATACATGGTGCCACAACCTCTACAACTGCAGCAACCTCTTCTTCACAGTTTGTTAATTTTGCAGGGAAATTGGCTTCTCCAGTGTATTACTAAAGCCAACCACCACAGCAGCAGCCTCCTAGTAGCAGCAACAATCAAACAATCATCATCTCATCAGCAACCACACACCACAGTAGCAGATAATACACAACCTCTCAGGTGATGCAACAACAACAGCAAAAGGCAATCACCACTTCAGCAGCAGATACAATTCTCAGAAGCAAGCAATGGCCAGTTACAGGAATACAAAAAGCAGATAGGTTGGAAGGGTCTAGGTTATTATTACAACTGCAATGTGTGGTATTAGTACTTCTAGTTCTCATCCTATTGCAGTTGCAACAACTACTATGGCCCCCCTCCATCACTATTGCTCACAGGATCAACACAAGGCAGCATTCAAATAGGCATCAGGTAGCTAATGACAGCAGCAACTACAACTACAACAACAACACCAATGATAGCTGCAGTAGTAGCAGCATCATCATCAGCAACAGCAGTAACAGAGGCAGCAGCAACACTACCAACAACAGCAATAGCATCAGCAGCAACAACAGGGATGCATACTCATCAATGCACCAACAGTTACCACCCACAGAAACACAAGACAATCAGCAGGAGCAGCACATACAAACACAGGTAGATTTCAAGGAATGCAGTAGTCACCAATTCAGCTGCACTCATCATTGCAGAACCAGACATCACCATTAGCAGAAGCCACCAGAGCAGGAAGCATATGAGGAATGTAGCAGCTTCAAGAGTACATCAATTCAGCTAGTAATACTTGTATTGAGACAGAAAGACCTCATCAACACTAGCAGCAGCTATCAGCAGAAGTCATCAATGCAGGGAGACATCAGGGCCATCGCAATGCACCATCCTCACAAGCACCACACAGCTAACACACAGTCCCACAACAGTAATAGCAGCAACATCAGCAGCAATAACAGCAGCAGCACTGGCAGCAGCAGTAGCAATAACAACAGCGTCAACAACAACAGCAAGATAGACAACCAATCACCAAGCCACAGATACATTCAGACAGCCAGTCATCATCACATGTATCCAGAAGGAGATAGATATCCCAAAGGTTCAATACAGTTACATACTCATCTCTACCAATCTCACAGAAGCAGCAAACTATCCAGAAGCAACAGCTCACACAGGCCTTGGTCATTGTTACAATTGCATTGTGTGGTATTAGCACTTTTAGTGCTTAGTCTAATGCATTTGCAACAATGATCATGGCCCTCATCCTACACCATTGCTCACAGGACCAACACCGTGCAGTCTTCTCACAAGTATAAGGTTGGCAACAAACAACTTTACAGTAGCAGTAGCATAAGACAACCATTTAGCAGCAGCAATAGTAAAAGTAACAGCAGGAACAACAATAGAATACATAGACATTCAACATTTCAACAGAAGTTGCAAGCAAAAAAAACACAAGTGCAACTTTTTCCCAAACACAACAAAAGCAACAGCAGCAGCAATAACAGCTACACCAGCAGCAACAGCAGCAAAAGTACCAATAGTAGCAGTGACAACAGCAGCAGCAGTAGCAGCAGCAAGAAGGAAATACAATCAACATCACAGCAAAAGCCACAACACACAGAAGCAGAATACCTCCACAGCAGCAGTAGCAACAGCAACAGTAACAACAGCAATAGGATGGATAGACATCTATCTTCTCAACACCAGCTACAACACAAAAAAGCACAAGACTATCACACCTCTTTTCGTACACCCCCGTGAGGAGTATACAAAGAGTTTTTCTAATTAAAGTATTAGTCGAAATGGGATTATTTAATTATTTTCAGAGTCGCCACTTGGAAATTTTAGATTGGTGTTCCAAGTCACCGGTTTTATCCCAAATCGAGAAAAAGATTTGACCTTCTTAACGAAATCTGCGAACCAGAAATTCTAGGTCAAGAATTCTGTTAACTCGAGGGAAGGTGTCAGGCACCCTCGGGTTCCGTGGTTCTAGCACGGTCGCTTTATTGTCATAATCGACTTATTATCTGATTTTTTTTATACCTACTATCAGCCTATAGTGCATTTTGCTTTATTTTTATTTTCCGCTATTAGAATTATTCAGAGAGTGGCAATGTCAATCAAAATATGTTGCAAATCACGTCACATAAATGCACCCGCAATTTGTAACACCTTTTAATTTAACATCGGGATTTTGGATTTGGGTCACATAAATGCCCACCCGAGTTTAGGAAATTAATTTAGTAGAATAACGCGCCTAAAGCAAACTACGCGTTTTTAGTTTTCGAGGGCCATGAAATTCACTAAACGGCGCACTTCGGTTTTTTCTAAGTATTTAATTAATGAGGGCCATATATTTGTAAATTCATTTGGTATGGCATGCCTCAAATAAGTTCGAAAGCTTTTATTATTCGAAGTTGTTAAAATCGGGTTACCTAAAAGGCACCCCCGAAATTGACATTGTCACTATGCCACGGGAACCGTACCCATAGTCACCATGTAATTAATCGTGTCTAGAAACAAGTTACTAAAGTTTGAAGCGTTAAGGCTTAATTACTCTAGTCTTTAATTTAGTTTATTAAGAGGGCCATTGGTGATTATCGTTAATTGTGTGGCTTACCTCTACTAGCTTAGCGGATTTTATTAACACTACATGGTGTTTGAGTACCCACATTAGTAGCCAACTCGTTTTAATAGGCAGTAGATGAAGCTTAAATACCAATAAGTCAACATGAGTTCATTTGCGAATATAGCCACTAATTGTGTATAAAGGAACAAGTTTGAATTTAAAAACTGTCTTTCAAAAACAGCCCTAGTTAGCGCTAAGGTGCACAAATTCAAATGAATCATGACCAATTACAAACACAGCCAATAACTTTATACAGTTAACCATACTCTAGGTTTACATTAACAGCGCCATTCCTGCGCAGACGCATACGAAGGATGTACAGTTACAAACGTGGCTAGTAATTTTGCAAAGATGATAGTACTCTAAATTTTACATTGATAACATCATTTCTATACCAGCCATCTAAAATTAAGTCTATCAACACAACTTAATGGCAGATGCTAGCTATTGGATTAATCAAACACAAATAAAACCTGAATATTTACATGAATGGTACTATTTCAGCATTAACCAATTTAATAAACTAGGCTATAATCGAAATTTGCAATAGAACATTTGTTACCAAAACAAGGAGCTTAAAATGAGCCAAGCTGTACGATTATGAACATAGCCACTATTTTAATAGACTAGCCACAATCCAGATGTAAAGTGAGACTACTTTTGATTACAAACATAGCCACGGGACAATATTATGAACCTGGATATCCACTTTCAAGAAAACAGCCACTGTGGCACTAATTCCAAACAATCTTATCTATATTCTAACTCTTCATGCACTTTACCAGTACAATTGCAAAAATGATTACAAATTTTAATCATTTCAAGTATAATAACTTTAGTTCATTAACTGTTTACGAAGTTGGAGGTTAATCTACGATGAGAATCTACCATGTAAAGAGATCGTGTCCTGCTATCACTAACTCAGCACATTACTAAGTATCCTATCTTAGTTGAGTTGGAAATCTGATTACAACACATTGAATGTTCTAGGCAGTAGAGTAAGTAACAAGAGAACCAACGACTACTAATGGCTCAAGAGTAGTCCAAACCAAAAACTGAATCTATTTCCATGCAGCAGATGTATCTGCCCAGTTATAAAGGAACAGATCCAGCCACGTAACTCAAAAATCTTACTGGAAGTAGAATGTATGAGATGATAATCAATTAGCAATACCAGGGCTAATTATGAAGCCATCTAAGCCAAACAAACAGAAAAATAGGGCTCGAGCCAGCAAAGACATACACGACAATGATCATTTAATGAAGTAAACATAACTATCAGTGGTGACTGAATAACCAGAACGGTGTGAATAGAAATTTAAGACACGAGAAGTTAAACTTCAAGCAATTTGTTCATTCATTCTCAACTGAAACTACAAAAGGTTTTGAGACATACCTATATTAAGTGAATGATTAATCGACTCTAACCCAACGACAGCAAACTTGCAGCAATCAACAACTCGATTTCACTTCAAAATCAAAATGTTAAATTTAGTCTAAATGCTTCGAGACCTCTGTTTTTCCTAAGACTTCTCTATTTTCTCTTAAATGTCACTGTCTATCCCCCCCTTTTTGACTGACTTATCTACCTTTTTATGTCCCCTCAGACCCTCCTTTATTTTTATTTAATCTTTTCTGTTTTCATAATCCTCACACGATCTATTTCCCCCAACAGATTCTGTTTCTAACAGCCACCCTATCTGATTCCCCTAACAGAAATCTGTTTTCTACTTTTCGAAAATACTCTTTACCCCCCACAGTTTTCTTTTCTTTTATTTGTTAACTGCTAGAACCTTCTACTGACTACCCGAGCTTGACCTGTTTTACTCCCTTGAATTCCTAACAGGTCAAATTGACCTGGCCCAAGACGCATTGACCTAGTTTAATTTTGGACCCAGTCTTTTGGCTTAAATTTCAGAGGCTATTGTGTTTATAGCCTCTTTAGAATGTAGCCACACAGAAATCAAAATTAAAACTAACAAAATACTAAAGAAAAGAGTAGAAGAAGACAATCCCTAAAACATCGATAATAAAAAATTGAAAACAAAAATAAAAAAAAACGAACAGTATGTTCTTGTTAAGATCCTAAAGCTTTACACTTTAGGTTTTTTTTTTTTTTTTTTGTTTTTTGGATAAAAGGAAATTATTGTGTAACGGATAGAGGATGGTTGCCTGGAGTGTGTTTTTGGGCTGATTTTGGATAGGGTTTGGGGTGGAGGTGGCCATGGCAGTGGAAACTCTAAGGCGCCTAGGGTTTTTAGGGTGAGGGGTGTGTTTGGAGACGATAGGAATGGGGAAGGGGGGTAGGTTAGGGTTCGGACATATTTAAAGCAAAAGCAAACTAGTTCCGAACTGTTAGATCTGTGAAGAAAATCGGTTCGGATGGAACCTTAGAAGGTGAAACGGGGTCATTTGGGGTAAACGGG
>MCJB01027588.1:131459-143989 GCA_002018475.1 Nicotiana obtusifolia
GGGGGGGATTATATTGGGCTGGTCCGGTTGCTTTTCAAATTGGGCCAGGTTTAGGTTTTAAGAACCTGGCCCAATCCGATCCTTCTTCTCCTTGGTTTCATTTTTTAATTCTTTTGTTATTTAATCTCTCATTTAATTTTTAAAAACTAGAAGAAATCCTAATCTACCTAAATGTGAAATTAAATTAAATTAACTATTTATAAAATTAAAACAATGCTAGATTCTAGGAATTAAATATTAAAATTAAGAAAAGTGTAAAAATGAACTATTTTTATGATTTTTCAATTTTATAAAATCAACAATTACTAATTCAAATCTAAAAATGTACAAATAAATCCTAAGTGCAATGCATGATATTTTTTTTTAGATATTTTCATGAATTAATTAATTAATAATTAAATATAAAAAATCTAATAAAATTCCTAAAATGGTTAATAATTAATTAAAAACTATTTTATTTTATTTATAGGAGTTTTTTGGGTACGGTAAAAATCACGTGTTCACAGCTGCCCCTCTTTGCTCGGAGACACGAAGAGTTTTCTGGCAAAGACGAGATGAACAATTCTGCGGGATTTTTGCCTACCCGAAACTCCATGAGAAGCATTTTTGAAAATGGTCTGACCGAACGTTGCTTCAAGGGTTGCCTACATATCCTTAGCTATAAAGGAATCAGGTCAGTGTAGTTCTGGAAGTTTTGGTAGCTGGGACTACCAGGAAGCTGTGATTTTCATTGCTGTTGCTGTTGCTGCTTGCTGCGCTCCTTATTACACCAAAATGGAAAGAAGAAAAACTAAACTAGCTACGTCTATCGGCTACGAGTTACAAGATTCCTATCTGCAAATTTCTTGAAACTTGATTTCGAATCTTCTTGTGCCTCTCGAGCTGTTGACTCGCATTCTCAAGGCGAGCTTTTGCTATTCCTCACTTGACTTGACCCTGTTCTTCAAGCGGGCTCCTTGTGCTTCTAACTTGAACTTTGAACATTGAAATAAACTCTAAAATAAATGCCCTCATTTTCCAAGTGGGCGCCTGCTACTAAAACTCGAATTATATTCCCTCGTTATCCAGGTGGGCGCCTGCTACTAAAACTCGAATTATATTCCATCATTATCCAGGTGGACACCTGATATCACAACAAAGCGAACCAAACAAAAGAAACTTTTCTGCCCAAGTTTGGAACCTGGGCATAACTGCGGGATTCAAATCTGGCTACCTAAAAGACTTCTAAGAATATTAAAAGCTAAATCCCATCATTCAAGAAGGTCCTAGGAAGTTTTAACTAAATCCCATTATTCAGGAGGGTCCTGATAAATTTAAAACTAAATCCCATTATACAGGAGGGTCCGGAGAAAATTAAAGTCCCATTATCCAGGAGGGTCCTGAAAACTTTTAAAGTTAATTCCCATTATCCAGGAGGGTCCTGAAAATTTTAAAACTAAATCCCATTAGTCAGGAGGGTCCTGAGAAATTTAAACTAAATCCATTATTCAAGAGGGTCCTGAGAAATTTAAACTAAAGTTCCATTGTCCAGGAGGGCCCTAAAAACTTTTAAAGCTAATTCCCATTATCCAGGAGGGTCCTGAGATTTAAAACTAATTTCGATTATCCAGGAGGGTCCTGAAAACTTTTAAAGCTAAATCCCATTATTCAGGTGGGTCCTGAGAACTTTTAAAGCTAAATCCCATTATTCAGGAGGGTCCTGAGAAATTTAAAATTAAAGTCTCATTATCCAGGAGGGTCCTGAAAACTTTTAAAGCTAATTCCCATTATCCTGGAGGGTCCTGAAAATTTTAAAGCTAATTTCCATTATCCAGGAGGGTCCTGAAAACTTTTAAAGCTAAATCCCATTATTCATGAGGGTCTTGAGAAATTTAAACTAAAGTCCCATTGTCCAGGAGGGTCCTGAAAACTTTTAATGTTAATTCCCATTATCCAGGAGGGTCCTGAAATTTTAAAACTAATTCCCATTATCCAGAAGGGTCCTGAAAATTTTAACTAAAGTCCCATTGTCCAGGAGGGTCCTAATAATTTTAAAACTAATTTCCATTATCTAGGAGGGTCTTGAAATTTTAAAACTAAATCCCATTATTCAGGAGGGTCCTGAGAAATTTAAACTAAAGTCCCATTGTCTAGGAGGGTCCTGAAAACTTTTAAAGCTAATTCCCATTATCCAGGAGGGTCCTGAAATTTTAAAACTAATTCCCATTATCCAGAAGGGTCCTGAAAACTTTTAAAACTAATTCCCATTATCCAGGAGGGTCCTGAGAAATTTAAACTAAAGTCCATTGTCCAGGAGGGTCCTGAAATTTTAAAACTAATTCCCATTATCCAGGAGGGTCCTGAAATTTTAAAACTAAATCCCATTATTCATGAGGGTCCTGAGAAATTTAAACTAAAGTCCCATTGTCCAGGAGGGTCCTGAAAACTTTTAAAACTAATTCCCATTATCCAGGAGGGTCCTGAAATTTTAAAACTAGTTCCCATTATCCAGGAGGGTCTTGAAAATCGGAGATGAATTTACCTGAGCCAAAAAAAACATGCTCTCCGTTTGGGGAATTCTTGAATAGCAATTTTTTGCTTCCCGAGCCATGCTCTCCGTTTGGGGAATTCTTGAATAGCAATTGTTTTTTTGCTTCTCGAGCCATGTCTTTTTGTGGATTGACAACTTTTATGCTTTCTGTTTCAGATAAATAAAATCTTGTTAGTTTGAAAACGTGGTGGTTAGTTTGTGGCGTCATTGCTGGGGTCTGCTTCCATTGGGGAATATATTCAAGTTTTGGCTCAGCTGGGAATCTGCTTTTGCTGCCTGCCATGCTTCATCCTGATCAGCTGCTTTGGACAAGAACAGTGTTGTTTGACTTTTAATTGGGATCGGATTGCACCATATCTAAACGACCCGAATCTCATACCATTATCTATTGCATTGCACTTTTATTCCGGACGTTTCTGCGTCCTTGTATTTTCTTGAAACCCCAAAAATTACCTTATTGCCTGACCTTTGGTTAACTACATACCGCTCATTCTAGATTATGTCCCTGGCGGTATGCTCGGCAGAGTTCCGTTTTGCGCAATTTAGAAGTTGGTAGTAAGCTTTGAAATCCTTTCCTGCTTACTCAACATGGCTAATTCGCAAGAAACTCACAAAGATAGACTCAATAAACAAAATGTAATGATTTTGTGACAAAAAGGAAACAAAGGAAAAATATAACGATTATGTGAAGGAAATTTGGAAAAGAAGGACTTATCTGAGGGAAGCAACCAGCTCCAATGTCATGACATGCATTTCGGGTTGATCAGCCTAATCCGTCCGACCAATCATATTCAACTCATGGCATAAGTCCATACTTCGCAGACCAACCTCTTACTGATCCCATTCCTCTTGTTGGTTTATCTTTAACTCACCATCGCCTTATGGTGCCCATGAGGGTTTTCACCAATAAGACTCTCTCATTTTCACTTTTCTCTCATCTCACCATCGCCTTATGGTGCCCGCAAGGATTTTCACCAATAAGACTCTCTCATTTTAGATTTTCTCTCATCTCACCATCGCCTTACGGTGCCCGTAAGGGTTTTCACTAATAAGACTCTCCCATTTTAACTTTCTTTTATGCACCCATGAACAAAGTGTTGCCCCTAATATAAATCATATCTCCATTTTTCTTGACCCGGCATCCTCAAAGATTGATCGGAAGGTCTTTCTTTAGACCGTAACGCAGGCTTTTGGACAGGGTTGAAAAGAGAGGGTGGCATGAAGGCTCAAAATAATTCAAAATAAAATAGGGTAAAATTACAACTTTGGAATCAGGTCTTTTCCAATTCAAAAACTTTTGCCCCAGTTTCTTTGGGGTCTGGGAAAATTTTAATTTTAATTTTGATGAGATTGAACCGTAAGGCTGCCTTCGTATCCTTAAAAGGAATTAGGTCGAACGTAGTTCAAGCTATTTTGTTTGTTTTTGTTCCCTTTTTCTCTTTTCTTTTCTTTTCTTTTTTTTTTCTTTCTTTGTTTTTTTTTTCTTTTTCTGTTTCTTCTTTTCTCTTTTTTTTTTTCCTTTTTTTTTTCTTTTTTTTTTCATCTTTCTCTTCTTTTTCTTCTTTTCATTTCTTCTTCTTCTTTTCCTTCATCTTCTTTATTTCTGTTACTGATTCCAAAAGAAGGATACGAAAGAAAATAAGTAAGGCTCAAAAGGGTGACAAGGGATGAGAGTGTTTGGGTAGCGGAATAAAATGCCTTTGTCATTTCAATTTTGAACATGCCAAGTACAAAATACAATTGAAAATAAGCAAAGAAATCATACATAGTACTTCTTAACTACATCAGAATTGATAGCCATATCTACACATTTGCCTTCTATGTCTGTTAAGTATAAAGCGCCATTTGGCAACACTCTTGTCACAACGAATGGTCCGTGCCAGTTCGGGGCGAATTTGCCTTTGGCTTCCGCTTGGTGAGGCAGTATGCGTTTTAATACCATCTGACCGACTTCAAATTTTCGAGGGCGCACCTTCTTGTTGTACGCTCTGGCCATTCTTTTTTGATATAATTGACCATGACATACTGCGGCCAATCTTTTCTCATCAATCAGACTCAATTGCTCGAGTCGGGTCTTGACCCACTCATTATCATCAATTTTGACTTCTGCGACAATCCGAAGAGATGGAATCTCACTTCTGCAGATATAACTGCCTCAGTTCCATATACCAGCAGATAAGGAGTTGCACCCACTGAGGTGCGAACAGTAGTACAATAACCCAGTAATGCAAAAGGCAACTTTTCATGCCATTGCCGAGAACCCTGAACCATCTTATGAAGTATCTTCTTTATGTTCTTGTTAGCAGCCTCGACAGCTCCATTTGCCTTGGGGCGATACGGAGTGGAGTTCCGATGCATAATCTTGAACTGTTGGCATAGTTCTTTCATCAAATGACTGTTGAGATTAGCAGCATTGTCTGTGATGATCACCTTGGGAATCCCAAACCGACAAATGATGTTTGAATGAACAAAATCCACCACAGCCTTCTTGGTCACGGACTTGAAAGTTATAGCCTCGGCCCACTTGGTAAAGTAATCAATGGCCACCAGAATAAAGCTATGCCCGTTTGACGCTGCTGGTTCGATTGGCCCAATAACATGCATGCCACAAGCAACAAAAGGCCAAGGTGCAGACATAGTGTGTAACTCAGATGGGGCAGAATGAATCAAATCACCGTGTACTTGGCATTGATGACACTTGCGAACAAACTGATACAATCCCGTTCCATGGTGAGCCAATAATAACCTGCTCGAAGTATCTTCTTTGCCAATACATACCCATTCATATGTGGACTGCAAACTCCAGAATGTACTTCGGCCATGATAGTTGAAGCCTCTTTAGAATCTACGCACCTCAGCAATCCTAAATCCGAAGTCCTCTTGTACAAGATTCCTCCGTTCAGGAAAAATCCACTGGCCAGACCTCGAATGGTTCTTTTCTGGTCACCTGTAGCCTGACCTGATGTATTCCTTGATATCATGGAACCAAGGTTCTCCATCGATTTCCTCTTCTACCACATTACAATAGGCATGTTGGTCATGAACTTGGATATGTATAGGGTCGACATAAACCTTGTCTGGATGATGTAACATTGACGCCAGAGTGGCCAAGGCATCAGCAATCTCATTATGAATCCTGGGAATATGTCTAAATTCGACTGATCGGAAACGTTGACAAAGATCATGCAAGTACTGTCGGTAAGGTATGAGCTTCAAATCTTGAGTTTCCCATTCTCCTTGAATCTGGTGGACCAATAAATCTGAATCTCCCAGAACAAGTATTTCCTGGACTCCCATGTCTATGGCTAACCTCAAACCCAGAATGCATGCCTCGTACTCCGCCATGTTGTTGGTGCAATAGAATCGAAGCTGGACTGTTATAGGGTAATGTAGCCCTGTTTCGGAGATAAGTGCAGCCCCTATTCCGACTCCTTTCATGTTAGCAGCTCCATCAAAGAAAAGTTTCCAACCTGGCTTTTCGTCATGGTAAACCTCATCAATAAACATGACCTCTTCATCAAGAAAGTAAGTCTTCAATGGCTCGTATTCATTATCTATCGGATTTTCGGCCAAATGGTTGGCCAAAGCTTGGGCTTTCATCGCGGTCTGAGTCACATAGATGATGTCAAATTCTGTAAGTAAAATCTGCCACTTTGCAAGACTTCCTGTGGGCATAGGCTTCTGAAAGATATACTTCAGAGGATCCATGCAAGAAATGAGATAAGTGGTGTGAGACGACAGATAATGCTTCAACTTTTGTGCCACCCAAGTCAAGGCGCAACATGTCCTCTCAAGCAGAGTGTACTTGATGTCGTAAGGAGTGAACTTCTTACTAAGATAATAGATTGCCTGCTCTTTCTTTCTCGTGATGTCACGTTGACCCAACACGCAACTAAAAGAATTATCCAAGACCGTCAAATAAAGGATTAAAGGTCTTCCCGGTTCTGGTGGGACCAACACAGGTGGATTCGACAGGTACCTTTTGATCTTATCAAATGCTTTTTGACACTTGTCAGTCCACTTGAGTGTAGCATTCTTCTTCAACATTTTGAAGATGGGCTCACAAGTTGTCGTGAGATGAGCAATGAACCTGCTGATGTAGTTTAACCTTCCAAGTAGGCTCATCACCTCTATTTTTTTCCTTGGCGGTGGCAATTCTTGGATGGCTTTGATTTTTGACGGATCCAATTCAATACCACGTCGGCTGACCACGAAGCCCAGCAGTTTCCCAGACGGGACACCAAATGCACATTTTGCTGGGTTGAGCTTGAGATTGTACCTACGGAGCCTTTGGAAAAACTTTCTCAGATCGTTGACATGCTCAGACTGTTTCTTTGACTTTATGATCACATCATCCACATAGACCTCAATCTCTTTATGTATCATGTCATGAAAGATGGTGGTCATTGCCCTCATATAAGTTGCCCCAACATTCTTCAAACCAAATGGCATTACCCGATAACAGTACGTTCCCTATGGCGTGATGAATGCTATCTTTTCTGTATCTTCCTCGTCCAACAAGATCTGATGATACCCTGCGTAACAGTCCACAAAAGAACCAATCTCATGCTTGGCACAATTATCGATCAAAATGTGAATGTTCGGCAATGGAAAATCATCCTTTGGGCTTGCTTTGTTGAGATCACGGTAATCAACACAGACCCTGGTCTTACCATCTTTCTTTGGCACCGGCACAACATTAGCTAACCAAGTGGGATATCGAGTGACCCGAATGACCTTTGCAGTAAGTTGCTTTGTGATTTCTTCTTTGATCTTTACACTCATATCAATCTTAAACTTTCGCAGCTTTTGCTTGACGGGGGGAATGTTGGATCAGTTGGCAACTTATGGACTACTAAATCAGTGCAAACCCGGCATTTCGTCATACGACCAGGCGAAAACATCTTTATATTCAAACAATGTTATGATTATTTCCTCCTTCAATTGTGGTTTTAAATGCACACTTATCTTGGTTTCCCTAACATCATCCTGGTCCCCTAAATTAATTGCTTCAGTCTCACTCAAGTTAGGTTTCGGTTTTTCTTCAAATTGTTTTATCTCTTTACTGATTTTCCCAAATGCTTCTTCTTCATCATATTCTATTTCCTCATCACATTCTACTTCTTGGATTGTTATTTCAGAATTAGATTGGCTTTTAAGACTCGGCTGAAAATTTTTCATGCATGTCATGTCACTGCAACCGACATAAAAAGAACTGTACAAAAGAACAAAATAAAACATTACTAAGAAGAATAGAAAATGGGAAATTGCATTTCATTGAAAATAAAAGGATAGAAGAGTTTGAACATCACAATAAGCAAAACAAAAGAAAGATCCGGATTACAACCCTGGAACGACCTAGATAACAGGAAAGGAAATAAAGCAAACTACTAAAACTCCTTCCTGGTGGGGAGAAGAGTAACTTCCCAATTGCTAAGCATCACGTTAGGGCCAACAAACTGCACATCTGCTTAGCTAGAGCCTTCACCAAACTCAACCATATTGATCTCTTCGAAAAGACTTTGGAATCTTTTGATTAACTCTTCATCAACATCGAACACAGGTTTCAGGATTGAGGAGGTCGGAGGTTTTTCGGCTCCTGGTTTGACAAAAGACTTGGAGATGTATGGGATAGGCTTGGGGAGAGACCATACTTTCTGTTTTGGATTTCTGAACCTTTTCATTTCTCCCTCTTTGGGCGTGAATCCCAAACCAAATGTACCATAATTTCCATTGGAGCATATTGGATGCACAGTACCTTGCAGAGATGATCCCAGGCCCTTACCCGGTACAAAACCATTCTTCAACATTTCAGCCGCAACCATGACAGACGCAGAGGACAGCTTGGGGACCCAAAATGCATTCTCCTTCTTTGATCTTCGCGATTGGCATTGTTTCAAAAGTTTGAAAGACCCAAGGTCCCTTATCATCATCAGCTTCAATAAACGGAACAATCGTGTCATTGCCGACCGGCAAATCTTCCTCACCGTGCACAACTATCTCTTTCCTGTCCCATTCAAACTTCACCATTAGATGCAGAGAGGACGGGACTACCTTGGCAGCATGTATCCAAGGCTTTCGCAACAACAGGTTGTAGGAGACGGCTATATCTAGCACTTAGAATTCCATGCTGAACTCAATTGGCCCTATTGACAATTCAAGCATTATGTCTCCAACAGAATCTTTACCTCCTCCATCAAAACCTCGAACGCACACACTATTCAAGCGGATACTTTCAGTGCCCATCTTCAGTTTTTGCAGAGTAGACAGCGGACAAATATTTTCACTAGAGCCATTGTCAACCAAAACCCTCGAGACCACAGCATCTTCACACTTCACTGTAAGATATAGAGCTCGGTTGTGTTCTGTACCCTCGATAGGAAGGTCGTCATCCGAGAAAGTGATCCTATTTGCTTCGAAAATTTTGCCCGCTATCTTTTCTAAGTGGTTCACTGTGATCTTTTCATGAACATGTTCCTCATTTAAAATTTTCATGACAACCCTGCGATGTTCTTCCGAATGTATCGGCAAAGACAAAAGAGAAATCTGTGCTAGTGTTTTCCTTAATTGTTCTATAATGGAATAATCCTGCCCCTTCATTTTCTTCAAGAATTACTCAGCCTCTTCCTCGATAACTGGTTTCTTTACTGGCAACTGACTATCTTTGAATGGCTTGGCTTTCCTTAGTTCCTCCAGAGTGAAACACCTCCCAGAACGAGTCAATCCTCCAGTCTCATTTACTTCTTCATCCACTTCTTTTCCTTTGTATGTCACTATCACTTTCTTGTTATTCCACGGGACAGCCTCGGTATCAACCACCGGCAGTTGGGTTACAGGTTTAATGATGATAGGGGTAATAGGAGCCCCTTTCACAACCATGACAGGCTTACTGGGAATCCCTGGCACTATCACTTTTGAACTTTCTGGATTTGCTTTGATATCTTTTGATATCTCTTTCACGACCAGTACTGGTGGCTTCAAATTGAGCGGGCTTGGCTTTTCTGTCGCCCCTTCAACTGTCATAGGCTTTTCTTTGGTGGAATCTGGCTCCTTAACCAAATTGTTTTCACTGGCCCGAATCATCATGACGGACTTATAAGATTTCTTGGGCTCCCCGTCCTTGTAAACTACTTCTATCATATGTGTCTCAGCATGGGCAGGCAGAGGATTTTGGTTAATGTTTGGAGCGTCTGGGCTTTGGACTACAATTTGGTTTGTATCAATGAGCTCTTGGATCGCCCGTTTCAGGTGCCAATATTTTTCTATGTCGTGGCCTGGGGTGTCAGAACAATAGGCACATCTTTGGGAATAATCGAGGTTCTTTGGAGGGGGATTTGGTATTTTTGACTCAATTGGCCTCAAGACGTCTAACTGTTTAACCTTTGGAATAGACTGGCATAGGATTCTCTAAGCGGGGTAAAAGTTTGTTTCCGTTGTTGCCTCTCTTTCCTATACTCTGGTCTTGGTCGAAAATGTGGGCCATTGGGGTTTTGGTAAGGTTGTGGAGGTGGATAGGTATTTTGTGGAGCTGGGTATGTGTTCTGTAGGGTAGGGGCACGCCATTGTGGGTAAGGAGGGGGTTGAGCATATGACTGTGTATGGTGAACAAAATATTGAGGTGATCTGGCTGAGTCTTGGGGGCTTGGCGGGGAAAAGTAATGTTGAGTGGTATTATATGGAACTTGGGTGTAGGTTTGAGGTCGGGGGCGTGGATGGGTGTATTGGCGAGGTGGACCTCTCTGACCCTGCCATGATCCAGAGGCAAACATAGCGACGTCTTCCTTTTTCTTTTTGCCTAGCACACTTCCGGTACCACTTTGGATTGCCTGGGTGGTTGCTTTTATGGCAGAATAACTCATGATCTTACTCGACTTGAGCCTTTCTTCTACAATTTCTCCCATCTTTACCACATCATTGAAGGACTTACCAATGGCTGAGATCAAGTGCCCATAGTAAGTGGGCTCCAAAGCTTGGAGGAAGTACTTAACCATCTCGTCTTCTTCCATTGGAGGATTGACTCGTGCAACTTGCTCTCTCCAGCGGAACCCATATTCTCTAAAGCTTTCATTGGGCTTCTTTTCCCCCTTGGTCAGAGATAGGCAGTTTGGGACAATGTCTATATTGTATTGGAAATGTCGGGCGAAAGCCTGAGCCATGTCGTCCCAAGTGTACCACGTCCTGGCGGGTGTACCATTCTAACGCTACCCCACTCAGACTTTGACTGAAGTAGGCCACAAGTAACTCATCTTTTCCTCCATTGCCTCTCATTTTGCTGCAATAACCCCTTAGATGGGCAACAGGATCCCCATGTCCGTCATACAAGTCGAACTTAGGCATCTTGAACCCAGCAGGCAATTGGACATCGGGAAACAGACATAAATCCTTATAGGCCACACTCACCTGATTCCCCAACCCTTGCATATTTCTCAACGACTGCTCAAGACTCTGCAACTTCCTAAACATTTCTTCTTGCTCTACGCTCTTGGGTTGTTTGTCAGTTTCAACATGATGCTCAAATTGGGGCATGCAGGAGTAAGGATCTGGGATTTTGAAAGTGGACTCCTGTGCATGGTAGTGGATATCTGGGGCGGGAAATGCGGGTTCACTAGAGGAGCGGTGGAGAGTAGGTTGTGGAGGGGGTACGAAAATAGGAGCAGATGTCGGAACAGGATATGAGGTTGTTTTGGCTGGTGGAGCATGAAAGGTTTGAGTCGAAGTGTCGGGGTAATTGTGGTAAGGGATAAAGCCAGGTGCATGTTGTGGGGAAAGATCGATGATATTGGCCATCTGGGATTGAGAGAGTGGTGGAATGGAAGCAGGATTTTCTGTGTAGTTGGTGGGGAATGAGGGTGGAGGGTGTCCCTTAATCCATGCTTGATACATTTCTGCCATCTGATGTTTCAACCTCCGGACCTCCTCTTGCAATTCTGATTCTGACTCAACAATCTCTCTCAGCGGGTCTACAACTCCAGTGTCTATTTCTTTGCTAGCCATGATTGTTTGGCGCTTTGATCGGGTGTTGTATGGATGGCTTGCTAGGATGCCAACAAACTAACCACCTATTTGTAAAAACCTATCTTAAAAGCAAACCGGTTAGTTTGAACAAATAATAGATAGGTAATTGCACGTTAGGGTGTGCTGCACCTAAGCAGTTCCACAACGGCTGCATGTTTCATCCCGGTTTTGCCAACTTTTGAATAACACGGCTATTTTTGCAAGAGAGGGTATTTATGGATTTTTGGAAAAATTTTCTCTCTCTCTCTCTTTTTTTTTCTTTACTTTGGGAATTTTCAAAGAAAACATTTCTTTGTTTGAATTTGTTTTATCTTTTCCAAGGAAGAAAGGAAAAATTTCATTGCCTTGAATTCTTAAGATTCTATTTATTATCAAAAATCAAGAACGAAAGTATTTTTGCGAATCTTTTGAAACAAAATAGTTTTGAAGTTTCATTTCATTTACAAAAGCAAGAAAAGAATATTTTGAGAAAGCAGAAATATTTTTTTTTTTTGCGTTGTTATGCACAAAACATATTTTGAATTTTATTTTATATATTTATTTACAAAAGAAAAATATATATATTATATATATATATTTTTTTTTTTGAGCTTTTCAAAAATAAGAAAGAAAATATTTAGAATTTTTCTGCTTTAGAAAGATAAAATATTTGGATTTTTTTTAAAAAAAAATCCTTTTCCCGAAAAAAAAAATTTGTCTTTTTTTGCTCTTGATTTTGAAAATCAGAATTTTTTGTTTTTTATATTTTTTTTCAAAATTTCGACAGAATTTCGACTTATTTTGGACACCAGTTTTTTTTTTGGGAACATGCATAACGACCTCAATTTTCTCAATTTCACCTTTCATCATTTCATTTTCCCATTTTTCTAACTTTATTATAATAGCCGGTCAATGCACAAACCGAGGCTAAATAATGCGCAAGTAGCACGTGAATTATGCATCATGTTAGTCTTTGATTTCAGGGTCACCTGTCCTAGACGAACCC
>MCJB01027599.1:0-70574 GCA_002018475.1 Nicotiana obtusifolia
ACCACACCTTATTATCCGCAATCAAGTGGTCAAGTTGAGGTTTCCAACCGAGAGATCAAGAGCATTCTAGCAAAGACTGTTAATGCAAACAGGACCGATTGGTCAAGGAAGCTAGATGACGCATTATGGGCGTACCGCACGGCGTACAAGACTCCTATTGGTACTTCTCCTTATCGGTTACTTGTTGGAAAATCTTGCCATCTGCCCGTGGAATTGGAGCATAAGGCTATGTAGGCATTAAAAAGGTTGAACTTGGACTGGGCGGAAGCTGCAACTTTGAGGTTAACACAACTTAATGAAATGGAGGAATTCTATTTCCATGCTTATGAAAGTGCAGCTGTGTACAAAGAGAGGATGAAGTTCGTCCATGACAAGAAGATCTTGAAAAGAGAGTTCAAGTCGGGTGACTTGGTATTACTCTTTAACTCCAGACTCAAGTTATTTCCGGGCAAACTCAAATCAAAATGATCTGGTCCATTCAAAGTAGTCGATGTCTCTCCTTTTGGAGCTGTGGAACTAGCATCGGAAGATGGGCTCCTGACTTTCAAAGTAAATGGCCAAAGAGTCAAACACTACTTTGGCACAGATGGCGAAAAGCATTTGGTGGAGCAGCTGGCTCTCAAAGATGGTCCGTGCCCGACCATTGACTGACTTTAAAGGAGTCCCAACTTCGTCGTGCCGCGATGTTAAATCAAGCGCTTCATGGGAGGCAACCCATATGTGGTAACATTTATTTTTGTTTTTGTTCTTTAAATTTTTAATTTTTTGATAGATAGATTTACTTAAGCAATTTGAAGAGTGTGTTAGAGTGCAGGGGATTCAAAAGACGACAATATTGGGAAGGAATGCATAAAAAGGGAAGAAAAACCACTGCGTGAAGTTTGCTGCACTGATGCGGTCACATTTTCACCATGCGGATCGCATTTCAGTCGCAAACTGACGCAGTAAGTTTCGCTAAAATTGTGATCAAAATGCGACAAGATAATGCTATTTGTGAACCGCATTTACATTATTCGATCGCATTGTGTTTCGCATTGTTACCCCTTCAGCAAAACCCACCGCGTAATACATATGCGGTCGCATAGTGTGTTACGCGGTGACTTTCCCATCGCAAAAGTGTCAGGTACGTCATCGCATTCTCTCATATTTCACTCCTTCAAAACAACGCAAAACAAAATTAAAAAAAAATGAAAAAAAAAACAAAAGAGAAAAAGGAACGACCAAAAAAGTGAGGCAAACAGAGATCAAATCGTACCAAGGACGAATACCCGTTCAAAATCTCCTTTCTTCTCGTACTCTTCTTCATTGGTATGTGTCCCGTTCTCCTCAAGTTTACTTCTATTTTTTCTGTGGTTTTTTGTATTTTCGTTTTGCATTTTTGATTTTGTTGCTTGCCGTAGTTGCTTGTATATATCATGGTTGTTTCTGGGGTGCTAGGTAGAGAGACATAGGACTGCCATTGTTGGGGGATGAACTGAATCGTGAGAACGAAGGCATTTGCGGCCCGCAAAATTAGAATGTGGTCCGCATTTTGGCCGCATCCTTAAACCCTAGTCTCCTGAAGACGATGACGAAATGTCGTGCCATTTGCGATAGCAAAATTAATATGCGAACCGCAAAGGCACCACAAACTAAAACAGAAAACCCAGTTAAAACCTTGCTATCTGCGGTTGTTTTGCGATCGCATTTCCCACTTTGTGGTGGATTTTGCGATCGCATTTTGTTATTTTTGTTTTGTGTGTGTGCAAGTAAATTCTATGATGGTTATGCAGTTTGCATAGTGGTTATGCGATCGCATCACCCATCACAGACTGAGGTCCAGTACTGCACAGTCGAGATTGCGACAAGTTTGCGGTCCGCATAGTGGTTATGCGACCGCAAAACATGTCGCATTGATTTGCTTTTTCTTTGATTTCTTCTGTTTTCTTTTTACTGTTGCTTGTGAAGTCGCTCAGATTTCACCCCTGTACAGATATGGCTCCTCAAAAGCATGCAGCCAAGAAAAGGGCACCTTCCGGTCGTCACACATCACAGGCAAAACGTTTACGAACGGAATCTAATGTGCCAAGCACCTCCCAGTCTGATGAGGAGGAACTCTTGCCCTCAGTCAATCTACAGGCCGAGGCTAGAAGGAAACACAGAGATGATTTTCACCTCCGATTTGGGGTTGAAGGCTCTAGGGAGCTATACAGAGAAGGACTCACCAAAAGAAAAATCCTGGGTGAGAAGTAGTTGAGCTTGAACGGCCTACAAGAACAGTACCCCCACATCATCGTCAATATAAAAGCAAGAAAATGGCAGTGCTTTACTGAGGCCCCTACGGAGTATAATGAGTCCCTGGTTCGTGAATTCTATGCATCTTATGGAGCCTCCAGGACGGCGCACCACAAACGCAACCGAATTTTTACTGGCACCGTACTTGTTCGGGGGAAGAGTGTGCTCTGCAACAGTGAGGAGATTAATGAGTTATATTTCCCCAACTGGCAAACAGGCACAGCTGAGTACGATGCCAAGTATGCAAATAGGGAAAATAAGCGTGGGTGGATTGCGTCGGTGATAGAAAAGGGTACCCCTGCTTGGATCAACCCTGGGAATAAGATATACAAGGAGGATCTCACAAGGGAGGGTAGATTCTAGCTCAGCTTTGTTACCTCCCGCTTGATACATTCCCGAAATGAGACTGATATACGCATTGAGAAAGCTCTCCTTATTGCATGTATCATGGCCGCCATCAAGATTGATGTGGGAACTCTGATCTTCCAAGAGATCGGTATCCAGTCAAAGCAGCGTGCTACCTCGCTTCCATTTTCGTGCTTGATCATAGCCCTCTGTAAAGTTGTGAAGGTTCCTCTCATGCAACACTCTGACAAGACCGGGAAGGAAACGAGGGATATAGACATCACACGTATTAGTGATGCTGCTGCCCCACCAGAGACTCCAATTCAGGATCCCGACTCCCAGACTCTTGTGCCTCCTCAGGTTCCAGTGGGATCCACTTCTGCTTCAGAGCCTGCCTCTCAGTCCACCACTGATCAGCCTTCTTCTGCACTGCCAGCCCTCTCGAGGCTTGGTCTCATTGCCCAGCATGCCAATGCCAAAGTAGACCAGCTCTTGAAGACCTTGCCCAACCTCATCAAACAAGCCCTGACTCCTATACAAACTTCAGTGACAACTCTCCAACAACAACAAACACTGTATGGGGATCGCTTGCACCAGCTTGAGTTAAGGGTTAAAGAGATAGAGCACGGTGAGGTTAGGGATTTGTCTCAGCTACGGGAGGAGGTTGCTTCTATGAAGACCGAGCTCCACAAGATGCAAAATTTGGAGTTCGACTTATCATCCCTCCTGCCCAAGGATGGTGAGCAGGGAGCAGACACAGCTGCACCAGACTTGGGCCTTGATTTCACGACTCTAATGGCAGACATTGCACCTCAGACTACCAGGATGTCCCAACCTCCAGCTCCTCCTATACGTGTTGATATTCATGATGAGGAGACTTCCGGACATTCTTCAGAGTCCGAGGGCGAGGAGGCAGATGAGGAGTATTCATGGTCCTCGGAGGATGATGGCCCTCAAGAGAAGGGCAAGCAGATTGCTGCTCCTACAGTGGAGGATGAGGAGCAAGCAAACATTCAGAGGGCAATAGAACACTCGCTAGCAGATTTGGCTGCCCCTGCAAACCCATCGGCCACTCAGCCATCAGCGGGCGAGGCTAGCAGCTCACAGGCCCTAGCTCTAGTTCCCGACCAATCAGAGATCCCTCCTTCAGCATCAGAGGGTCAGCCGACTACCGACTCCCACAGCGCTTAGTACGCCCCAGGGAGCCCCTTCACCTCTACTCTATGTTCATATGCATTAGGGAGAATGCATGCTTTTGGTTGGGGGTGGTAGCCTTATATGTACTTTTGCGACATTAGCAGCTGTTGTACATATTAGTGCATTGTGATTTCTGTACATAAGTTGTCTTTAAAAACTAGTAGTTAGTTGTCCATCTTTAGTAATTAGAAATAAATTTCCCTTGTTTTTTCTTTGCCGGGTTATTTTTCAAGGGTGTAATAGTAGAACCAGGACAGTAGAATGAAACATGTTGACCGGGTTGGTGTAATTGTCTAGTCAAAAGCATGTGTGTCTGTACATAGCCTATACCCTTTCAAAAGATCAACTGTGTGAACTTGAGGCTCGCTCTGTGACTCTATATCTACCTAGAGTTATGTATGTATATATGATGAAAGCTTTGAATTGCCAAATGTTGACTCCAGGGCTTTAAACTATGTGAACCAAACAGTTCGTGTGCCCTGTGTGTGAGTTCTTTGTGTAGATAATTCTTGTGTGTCCTTCTGCCATCTAGAACTTGCCCGATTGGTTTTTCAATGCTTATAATAATTACACTTGGTTGGAGGGATGATATTAGGCATTCTTTGTTTTATTTGCGAAACCTCTTTAGCCTTTCAAGCCTACCATTGCATAAATAATATCACTAGTACCCTATTCGAACCTTTAACATTTTCTTGGCCACCTCACTACAAACCTTTCCCTTTTGTAAAATAATTACCTCTTTTGAACCCGTTCCTCCTTGAACATTGAGAATTAAGCTAAAAGCCTAAGTTGGGGGTGTGGTGTCAAAGTGGAAATGGGTAAGGTTGTACATTGAGTGTAGGAGCATATACCTCAAAGTGCTCATATGAAATTATGCAAGCTTCAAAAAAAGAAAATGTGTATATATTAGTTATGGAGCCTCGAAGAAAATTAGATAGGTATTTAAGGTGGTTCCATATTGGGAACTAGATGCCAATGTGGCTATGGGGTTTGAAAAGAAGCCAAGTGCAAAAAGAAAAGAAAATGTGATTAGTGTTCAAGGAGGATGTAGTCACTTATATCTAAATGCTTATCCTACCCTTCCCTAAACCTACATTACAAGCCTAAAAAGTCCTTATGGGATCTCTAACCGAGCATGCTTAGAATTAAGCGACGAATTAAAATAAGAGCAAGCCTATGGTATGGTATGTTGTAACACTTGAAACTCTTTTCTGAGAGTGAGTGTATTTGTGAATTAGTCCCTTTGTTGTCATTGCAAATATTGTGATTTTGGGACTTTCTTTCTAGTGAGGGCATATGAACTGCGAGGTTGAACAAAAGTTGAGTTTTTGAGTAAAACGCAAGTGCACTCAGCAGAGGGTAGCATTTTGTCACGTTGTCTGAGGCTCAAAGTTCACAAGTTGATTAGTTTTTCTTGTATATATCAATGGTTCAGAAAGGGTAAAACACTCGAAGATGCATGCTTGAAATACTAATAACAAACACCGTCTATGGTCACTATTGTTTCATGTCTTGTAGATGGAGTCTAAAATAGGATAGTGTCATCTTAGTTGCTTGAGGACAAGCAAGAGTTTAAGTTGGGGTGTTGATGTGCCGGAGAATTTCGGCACATTTTGATACTAATTGCTTAGACTTTAATTTGTTTTAAATGCAAATTTCCCTCGGTACTTATGTAATTTTAGTATTTTTGCAGAGTATGAGGTTTAAGGACCTAAGAGCATAGAAAAGAGTTCAAAAATCCATAAAAAGATAAGAAAAGAGCAAAACGGCATCGCATATGTGGATATGCTATCGCAAAACCCACATGCGAGTCGCATATTTCACACCAAGATCGCAGGTCAAGACAGACTTCTGGGAAAAGTTCAATGTCAAAAATGCGATCTCATCTGCGATCGCATAACCTGTTTGCGAGCCGCATATTGCACACAGAGATCGCAGACCAAAACAGAATCATGGGCAAAGTTCAATGTCAAAAATGCGGTCTCATCTGCGATCGCATAAAGTGTTTGCGAGCCGCAGAAGTAACCGCAAACAAAACATGAAGTCTACTGAAGGAAGAAAATGCGATGCAAGATGCGGTCGCATTTCTACAATTCGGACCGCAAACCATGAATGCGGTGAAGGCGAAACTAGGGTTACAATCTGCGATAGCCTTGTCAGAACTGCGGACCGCATGTCTGTTATGCGACAGAAATGCGGTCGCATATTTAACTTCAGGGAAGATTGGTCCGAATTTTGTCTCAATTTTTGGGCCTCTATAAATAGATCTATTAGGGTTTTGTAGGTGCTATCTTGTCAGACTTTGAAGCTACAATACAAGGCATTAATATTCCTTTCTTTTGGAAGCTTTTGGGTCAAGAATTTTTCACTTTGTAAGCTTTATGACATTTAATATTCTCTTGTTTTCAGATTTTAGTATGAGTAGCTAATTTTAAATACTAAGGTTGTGGACCCTAAATGGGTGTTATGTTAATGGGTGTTTAACATTGAATATATATATATATAACGGTTGGTTGATATTTATTTACTTCGCATTCTTCATTTATTGTTGGTAGTTGCAAACATTAACAAGTGTCGTTAAATTTTATCTTTGCTTGGGAATGTGGGGTAGAATTTGGTCGAAGTAAAAATCAAAGACTCAAGGCTTTAAACCTTGTTTAATAAAATCGCTTAGGAATAAGTGAGTTATATTTGGCATAAATTGATTGTTCTTAATTGCAACTATTTTATATTTGGAAAAATCATAAAGAGGAAATACTACCTAACTATTGGAAAATAATGGGTAGTCACTTAGACATCATTTGCATATCAAAAAGAATCTTCCGTTAGAAATATATCATATTGACACCGATAGCATTGCACTTCATTAATGGGGACACAACCTTGGTTTCTTTAATCAAATTATTTACATTCTCAACATTTCAATTAGCCTTTATCTAAAATCAAACTCAATTCATACTCTTGTTCCGGTTAACTGGATAGAATTACGACTTTAGTTGAGTAACACACTAGTCAAGTAACCTTTTCACACCTATTCCCTTGGGATTCGACCCCAACCTTGTTGGGTTATTATATTTGACATCGACCGCTTTACACTATTTATTAAAGTGTAATTTGAGCGTATCAGATGGCAAACCATAAAGATGGATGTACCTAAGAAGAAAGGAGTCTGGCACTCAGAAACACTGAAAGTTCTGGTTTAGAAGATGATGAAATGACAATGATTACCAAGGACTTCAATTCAAGAAATACCTAAGGAGATGAAAGGTTTCTTCTAGAAGTGGAAGCTATAGCAAGGGCAAAGCTCTAGAGAAGCGGGCAAATGATGGTTGCTATAAATGTGGAAAGCCTGATCACATGATCAATAATTGTTCATTGTGGAAGATTGAATGAATAAAGGAAAGAGCTGAATGAAGGTCCTAAGACTAACCCTTGATTTCATTTTGCAGGTCCAAGTGAAGGAGAGTAGCCAAATATGGTACATGGATAGTGGTTGCTCAAAGCACACGACAGGAAGCAAAAACCAGTTCCTTTCATTTGCGGACCTTAAAGGAGGTAATGTCTCCTTTGGAAATAGAAGAAAGGTGAGATCATTGGAGTTGGGAAGGTTGGCAAATCTGATTCTCACTCAATTGAGAATGTCTACCTGATAAATAGACTGAAATACAACTTGATAAGTGTTTCACAACTATGTGATAGAGGAAATATGATAGCTTTCACCTCTACAAAATGCTTTGTGATAAATCTTACCACTGACAAAATAGTTTTGCAGGGAAAAAGAGTGAACAACATATATGTGGTGGATCTGTCCACAATCTCAGGTAATTAACTCGCTTAAATGCGTTGGACAGTGATCCCCTCCTTTGGTATAAGAGACTTAGAAATGCAAGTCTGAGTCAACTCAACAAACTAGTCTCCAAGGACTTCATGATAAGGCTGCCTAACATTAAGTTCAAGGAAGATAAAGTTTGTGAGGCTTGTACAAGGGGGAAGTAGGTAATATCCTCTTTCAAAATTAAGAAAATGGTGAGTACTATCAGATCGATGGAACTGGTCCATATGGATTTGTATGGGCCAATGAGGACAATAAGCATAAGTCGTATGAGATATGTTATGGTGCTTGATGATTATTCTAGGTTTACTTGGACACTGTTTTTAACATCTAAAGATGAAACATTGACATGTTCTCTTCATTTGTTAGAAAAACTCATAAACAACTAGGTAACCAACTTGCATCAATTAGGTCTGATCATGGCTGAATTTGAGAATGCTAAATTTTCTGACTTTTGTGATGAGCATGGTATAGATCATAATTTTTCTGCTCTTAGAACTGAACAACAAAATGGAGTAGTTGAGAGGAGGAATAGGACTTTAGAGGAAATGGCTAGGACCATGTTGCTTGCTAGTAAATTGCCTCATAGCTTCTGAGCAGAAGCTGTGAACACTGCATGCTACATCATAAATAGGTGCATCACTAGAACTCTTGTTGAGAAGACTCCCTTTGAGTTACTTAAAGGGAGAAAGCCATATATATCCCACCTTAGGGCATTTAGATGCAAATGCTTTATGCACAATAATGGAAAAGACTCCCTAGTTAAGTTTGATTCCAAAAGTGATGAGGGAGTATGCTTGGGATATTCTTCACATAGTAAAGCTTATAAGATATATAACAAAAGAACTATGTATGTAAAAGAAAGTGTACATGTTGTTTTTTATGAAACTAACATTCTTTCTGAGAGGCAGTATCAGGATGATGAAGAGATTGGGCTGGTAAGAAACTCAAATGATGAAACCACAGTCCAGCCTGAAGCTGTACCATAGGAAGGAACAGGTGATGGAACAGGTCCTTCCACCCAAACCTGACAGGGGGAATTGACCAAAGAAGAACTGATCCGCAAACCTCGAGGGAACCTGTCCATGAACTTGTTCCTCAGCAACAAAATATTGAAGGAACATCTAGAGAAAATTAGTTGGTTGTGAAGCCTTACAAGTATCAAAATTCTCATCCCATTGTGAACACAATCACTGATCCAACCTCTGAAATCAAAACGAGATCTTCTTTAAAGAATCACTGTGCTTTTGATGATTTCTTATCGCTTATTGCACCTAACAATGTTTCTGAGGCTTTGCGGGATGCAGATTGGGTGAATGCAATGCAAGATGAACTCAGCAAATTTAAGAGAAGTCAAGTTTGGCATCTGGTACCAAGATCCAAGGACAGAAAATGATTTTCACTAAATGGGTCTTCAAACACAAACTTGATGAAGATGGAACAGTTACAAGGAACAAGGAAAGATTGGTGGTTTAAGGATAGAGTCAAGAGGAGGGCATAGACTATGATGAGACTTTTGCTCTAGTTGGAAGAGCCTTTCTAAATGACAATCTAAAGGAATAAGTGTTTGTTAGGCAACCTCCTAGATTTGAAAGAAAAGAATGTCCTGATCATGTGTACTAGCTTGACAAGGCACTTAATGGACACAAGCAGGCTCCAAGAGCATGGTAAGAAAGGTTGTCTAAATTCTTGCTTGAGCATGGCTACAAGAGAGTTAAAATTGATAATACTTTATTCTTGAAAGAAAAGGTAAAGATCTCTTGGTAGTTCAGATATATGTTGATGATATAATCTTTGGAGAAACCACTGATAGGCTAAGTAAAGAGTTTGCTAAGCTAATGGAGAGTGAATTTGAGATGAGCATTATGGGAGAGCTTAATTTCTATTTAGTCTTACAAATTAAACAAAATTCAATTGGAACTATGATCCATCAACAAAAGTATATGAAATAGTTGCTTAAAAGGTTTAAGATGGAAGATTCCAAAGAAATTGACACTTCTATAGTGCTAGCCTCAAAAGTGGATTTGGATGAACTTGGTTCATCTGTTGATCAGAAAATGTATAGGAGAATGATTGGCTCTTTTTTATATCTCATTGCTAGTAGACTTGACATTGTTTTTAGTGTTGGCCTTTCTGCTAGATTTCAGCAAATCCAAAGGAGTCCCACTTGAAGGTTGTCTAAGAGAAACTTGAGATAGTTAAAAGGCACAACAGATCTTTGCCTATGGTATAAAAAAGGTAGTAATTTTGATTTAGTGGCATATGTTGATACTGATTTTAAGTAGTTTTTTTTATGTATAGAAAGAGTACTTCAGGTATGGCACATTTTCTTGGTTCATGTCCTGTATCTTAGGCCATCAAAAAGCAAAATTCTGTGGCTTTATCTACTGCTGAAGCTGAGTATGTGGCTGCTGTCTCATGTTGTGCTCAATTGCTGTGGATTAAATAGCAATTAATGTACTATGAAATTGATGTATGATGTATTCTTATCTTTTGTGACAACACTAGTGCATCGGTATGACCAAGAATTCGGTTCATCGCAAAAGAGCAAAGCACATAGATTTTACGCACCATTTTCTAAGGGATAATTTTGAGAAGGGTTTGATCACCGTGGAATTTGGTGCTACTGACAAGCAAATTGATGAAATCTTCATAAAAGCCTTGAGTAGGGATCACTTTGAAAGGAACATGTTAGAATTAGGGATGAGTAAGATCACCTAAAAGAAACCGGCTCTAACTCAATGATTGGTTAGATGATTTGTAAATTTTGTAAATAATTAGATTAGATATTGCTCAATCTCATACTTTTATTATTATACTCTTGTGCCATGTGCTAAAATGTCTAACTGATATCTAATGATATTATCCTTATTTTCTTAAAAAAAATAAGTCTTACACAAGAGAACTTTCAACAAAGAACTTGGTTCACCGAGCTTATAAGGTATATATTCTACACTCCGCATAATTTGAAATAACTGCATATGGATGATTTGAAAAGAGTCTCACTCTATCCCAACTACTTTAGAATCAATAAGTTAAAACAAACCAGTTTCACCCCCAAACCCACGCACCATAATTGCCTAAATTTTTGGAGGAGAGTCCAACATCTCTTCAAACTGACACTCCCAAGTTGATTAGACTTCTAGCATCCAAAAAGGTGCCATTATACACTCAACATTTCCCTCTTTAAATTGATCTGACCCCATTATCTTCCTTCATCTCTCATTTTCTAAAGACCAAAGCCTCAAAACCCTAAAACTCTCTCGAATTTCTTCATCTACCTACAATGATCAAATGGCCAACTTACTAGAAAACCCCAAAAACACTGAGGACCCCTCTTCACCACCCAAAGAACCTTCACCCACACCTTCAACCACCCAAACCCCCAAGAAAAAATATGCCAAGATGTTTGCACGAAAAATAGTGGTCAGTAGAGAATATGCCAAGAAAGTGAATGAGAAATTACAGGCTAGCCAAGCAGAAGAACCCCAAAAATCTGATGAGTCCTTCAAGTCCGCGATTGAGGGGAAAGAACTAGTTTCTTCTGAAACTGAACAGGTAACCTCTAAGTTTCCCACCTCTTAGTTTGGTTCTGAAATTGCACAAAATCTTAAGAATCAGTTTATTTTGATTGGGTATATAGCTAGTATTGAAAAGGGAAATGTTGTTGCTGAAGACGTTGGTGGTAAAAAAAAATGAAAAATAAAAATAAAAGAGAGTGAGGGTGTTGAGGTTGATGCGAGGGGAAGGGTGGAAGAACAAGTGGTTGGATTTGATTCACCCTTGGTTATGGAGTACAGTGAAGAGATTAGTGATAATGAGGAGACTATGAATGAAAGTATGGGAATAAAATCATAGGAGATAGGTGATGATTCTAGTGATAGAAGTGCAACAGATGTGCTGGTTAGGTTAATGAAACGTTTTCATGAACCAGTTCCTTCTCTTGCTAAAGTAGATAAGAGTCCAATCTGCTGAAGGTGTCAGATAGTTACGATCAAAACAAGAAGAGCAAAGTTGGAAAGGCTGCTTCTTCTAGCTCCTTGTAGGAGATAAGTGATTATTTCTCATATTCCCTGAATGAAATGTTGCATAATTGATAAGGAGCAGGACTCGTTACTTGAAGAGAACTCTATCCTAGATAAGGAAAGAGTTAGAAGTTGAAGATAACTAGAACTCTTCAACCAAAGAAGAGTAAAGCATTGGAACTTTAGTTAATCCTTATTCCACTAAAAATCTATAAATATCAGTTGTTTCTCTTTTATGGATCACACATATGCTAAAGTTAAGCAAAAATTGAGAGCAAAATATCAAGGAATTTTGCAAGCAATTCCTGTGTATTTCAAGAGTGTGAACCTGTAGCTACATGAACCAGATAGAAGAACTAGTTCAATGTGTCTTTCTTTTATTATAGTTCAATTGAAATAGGTGCTTTTGAGTTGTACCTGCCAACTTTCTTTGAAGCATATTATATTAGGTAATTGAGTTGTATTATTCAAGTTAGAATTAACTTGAAGCAATCGCAATAGCTTGTGGCTGGTTGCTGCAAGGGTTAGAGGTAATCCTTAGGTTAACAAGAGTTTTGTAAACATTTTTATTTGGCTGGGAGTTGTAGTGAAGTTTTGGGAAATATCCTATTGGGAAGTAGGTCGTGAATTTTTTACCTTTTGAGCCGGGTGTTTTTCACGTAAAAATACTTGTGTTCTTTACTTTCTGCATTTTTTATTGCGCAAGAGTAAATTAAGGATGCATAGAAGAATCAGGTCCTTATATAAACCAATGCATGCGAAAATTGAATACCACACAAATCACTCCTCCTTTTGTGTGGTATTGAAGCATAAAGCATCATTCTCTGTTCATGCTTCAAGAGCCCTCACATATATACAAGTCTCCTTCACTCGTATTTGTAACATTGAACAGGGACAATCAAATAAAGAAGAATATCACTCATGCCACAAATATATTAAATGCATGCTCACGTGAACCCATCGGTTTGACCTTCATGTAATCTCCATTTATGTGTGCCCATGCTTAGACATCGATATTTTAAGAACACTTGTAAAGTACTAGTATATAACTAGAACATTTCCAGCAATCTCGTACTTTCGTAATTTTGTGTAAAAGTTACTATCTTGTAAGAACTTTCAAAAACTATTTTGAGGTCCTGGTTCTTAACATACTTCAGCAGCAATCTTGAGGGCCCGGTTCTTAGCACACATTCATAGAACACACTTTGCTAATCATCAAAACCCCAATTCTAACAACTTTTGATGCGGAGCATAAATTATGTGTAAAAATTCATTGCTATTGCAATAAATAGTAGCTATGAACCCATAAGTTTAAAAATATAACGGGTTCAATGTTAAAAAACTCAAATATTAAACCCATAGAATTTAAATTCTAGATACGAAGCAGCGAAAAAACACATGATTCGCGCATCAATAAACGGCCGAATAGAGCAACAACTGCCATGGAGTGTATTGATAACACAATAGATATAGATGAAATCAAGTTGTACTTGGATTGTAGGTATATATCATCTACTAAAGCGTGCTGGCATATTTTAAAATTTGTGATCAATCACAGAAGACCTTCGCTGGAGCGGTTGCTGTTTCATTTGGAAGGGGTGCATTCAGTGGTTTAATTTTGTATTTAATTTGTTGGATGAATGTTTAAGATATATTGTGATATTTTATTTCAACCTTCTTGCCTTATGAAGGAATTTCAATCTCTTTTTTCGTACTTCTTGAGCTATGAATTTTATTCTGTATTTGTATTAAATATTATGAAATTTGACACACCAATATATATATATATATATATATATATATATATATGTATATGTATGTATATATATATCAATTTGGTAGTATAGTTCCCCTGTTTTATAGTAAAATAAATATTTACACACTTTGCAAAATAAATATCGAATATTATGGTGTAGAATAAAATGATCAATATTATGCTTTCATATATTATTTCAATTTATGGTGTAGGATCGCGAAACGCGTGATGGGTTTGCACTAGTTCCTTATAAGATGATACAGTGCTTGATTGATGCATAAGAAAAATTATACGTCATTCAGTAATGTTGCATTTAGTTGGTGGTATTAACCAATGCTCACATTAAATTTTCTAAGATTATATATATATATATATATATATATATATATATATATATATATATTATTTTATGCAGAATAGAATATAAAATAAAAATACGTGTATTAGTAACGATTAAATTATTTAAAGATAAAAATCCTTTTTAAAGTATGTAATTCGTGTATAACATATCTCTTCATGATTAATCATTACATAAGCAATCCCTGTATAAAAGTGTAATACCCCAATATTTTAAGTGAGGATATATTGGACATTTAGAAAATAATTTAAGTTCAAAACAAAAAAGAAAAAATAAGGAACAAATTAAACTAATAAAACAAAATAAAACAAAAAAAAAGAAGAAAACCTAGTCAAACTAAAACAAAAAGGATGAAGCCCAGTAGAAACAAATCTGCCCAAAAGATTGAAGAGGGTTTAGGGGAAGGGAACGAAGAAAACATCGAACGGAGAAAAACAAAAACAAAAGAGACAGAGAGAGAGAGAGACGATCTAAATTGTGCGGAAAAGAGAGATGAATCTTTTTAAGATTTCGGATGATGGTGGAAAGAGAGGAACAAATGGAGAGAGAGCGTCATCATGGCGGCGGATGAAATCGCAAGTGACGGGTGGAAAACGGAGGAGTTCGGCGGAGCTCTGCTCCTCAAAAGGAAGCAGCGATCAATCTCCTCAAAACAAATTAGCACAATAGATGATTTCTGAATCGGATGGTTGTTTTTCAGGTGTCATTACAACTTGTTTACGTGGCAATTGCTAAAGGTGTAGCAGCATTCCTTCGTAAGTCCAATTAACTTGAGCTAATTTGAAATGCAAGTAGCAAAAGTTCCTAAAAGATTTGTGCTAATTTATTTGCTGGAGGTGGCTTGGGTCACTGCGGAGAGACATGCTGCTCGGCTAAGGGTGTTGTATTTTACAAGTATTCTTCGACAAGATGTTACTTTCTTCGATAAGGAAGTAAATACAGGGGAAGTTATGAGGAAAATGTCTGGTGACATTTTTATCATACAAGATGCTATTGGCGAGAAGATTGAATTGGAGGAAGTTGTACGAGTTGCTCGAGGTGAAGCATTTGGAATTTCGGCACGAGTATCGTGAGTAGTAATCTTACCGCAATTTGTATTTTCATAACTTGCATGATTTACACATGATTTTTAATATGAATATGTTACCGATTATTTTGAGTTGCATGTTGGGACAAGTCTTTTACTCGATATGAAACCGACATAGTTATTTGAGATGAGTACCGTAATTTTAAATATTTTCATTGTCACTAGATCTGTTTTACCGTTATTTGAATTTACTGTTATCGAAAGGAAATTATATGATTTGATGAGAACTGAAATGCCCTATATTATTTTAAAATTGTTTCTACGAGTATATACGGATTACAGAGACAAGTATAAATGGGAGTAGACATTGAAGGATCCTGTAGCTAACGGCGGGTTTGTTAGACCTGGTGCACCTTGTAATTACTGATTACCGTTATAGCCCTCGCTAGTGGGAAGGTAGAACTAGCATACCGTTACCGATTTTCCTCAAGTAGGGACTGCCGCTATATATGACTTCTGGTAAATAAGTCCACAGTTATACCTATTACATGATCCGTTCATTGAAACCTCCCAAAATGTGAATACTAATATTATACAGTGCTTACCGAGCTTATTACTGAATTGTTAATTATATTTTACTACAGGAAAAGCGTGATGAGACTGAAAATTATTTATTGTTTCTAAAAGGGCATTTTTATGTTATTTCTCTTTGAGATACTAGCATGTTTCTGACTTTTCCCCAAATAAAAACGGTTGTGGTTAAGTGTTATTACTCACTGAGCTAGCGATTCATTCCCCGCTAAATTTTTTTCAGAGACAGTAGTTGACGCAGGCGAGGATCTCGTTAATTAGAGCGCACAAGTTGATATTTCTCGGTGAGTCTCGCACTTGTTTGCGTGGGCAGAGATTTTACTTATTGTTATGGTCTTTTCATTGAACTCTTAGAGTCGCTCCATAGTCATTATTTTAATGTCTTGCGTATTCTTTCGTTATTATAGTCTTATGTTGAGTATCATTCTCATTTATCAAAGTTGGAGATAAATTAGTATTTCTAGTGGTTAGTTGGTGGTTTAGTTATGGTGGAGACTTGTATTGGTTAATTGACAAGTTGTCAATTGTTTGGTATAATATTATGATGTTTGGTTGTTGATTTGAGACAGGAAATTTTTTTTGGGATGGTCCAAAAACGGGGGAAACTCTGTCCGATTTTCTGTAAAATTTTACGATGAGGCTTACTTGGGAGCACTTGCTCCTAAGCGCCGATCATAATCCTAAATTGGGTCGTGACAAAGTTGGTATCAAAGCTCTAGGTTATTCTTGTGACTAATGGAGCACACGTCGGTAGTAAAATCTCAATTATGGTTATGTAGCAGGCCATTCCCATAATCTTGATTCTGCGAGGGAGTGATAGGATGTGTCTTGTCTTTCTTTCTTATTCCTCCATACATGTGGCGATTAGGGCCAAAGAACTGAATCTGTCTTTACTTATTCTATTTATTGTATGGCTCGGACCAATTATCTTATAATAGAAGACGTCAAATTTTGCCAATGGACATGCAACCATCTCAAAGGAAAGAAATGCTACATAAGTAGTATACAAGACCAGTGAAAGGTTCATACAAGGCTAGTGAAAGGTTCATTGTGCCATATGAGGTGCTTCCTGGTAAGATGCGTACGAGAGTCCATTTCGGAAATTTATACTAGTCTACCACTACCGATAAAGGATTGCTATCACAAAAAAGTACTTACCTCCATGAAGAAAAAAAATTGAGATCTTTATGGATATATGATAAACGTAAGAAGAATGAGCAACGGAATAGGGGCTCTAAAGTCCTCATGCACCTAGAAGATTATAGGGAACAACAAAATATTCTAAATAAAGTTCCTAAAGTTGAAACTACTAAGTTTACTATTTCTGATAGTTCAAAGGATCTTTAAAGGTTTTAGTAAAATATTTACCACGTTATGAGCTATAGGATATTTCATGAAGAGGCCTATGGAACTAGAAACTTTTAGACTAGAGAACATGGTGAATACATGAAATTCTACTGTACTCTTAGGGATGCCAAGAAGAGCAACACAGCTAATTTGGGAATAATATCACTAACGTATTTATGAATCACTTCCTTCTTGACAGTTTCTGGTGTGAACTTGCCTGCAAGATCATTTAAGAAATTGATTTAGACAATTTGTATACTTACATATAAGACCAAACTTTCTCAGCTGGATATGCAAGCAACGTCTTAAGTTTAGAGGCTTGTTGAAAGGTTGGTTAATTGTTTAAACAAGGTAGTAACTGCATATATGAAGACTTAAACCTATTCTTTAGCAGTTGCACTTAACAGAAAGATTGAAAAGTTGGACATGATAGGCGTGCAAGAACTCACATAAGAAGATCGAGATTAGAATATCTTTTAATATGGATTTTAATATGAGTCGAAGATCTAAAAATCAAGGACATTTTGAGATATTAAGCGACCATTTTTGGGTTACTACTCATGTGAAAAATCTATAGTAGTTAGACATGTGTTTAAAGTTTTTAAGATTCAAGTTAAGAGAAAGAAACCCTAGCTAACCAAGATTATTATGGAAAGATTATTAATTTTGGTGAACTTTAAAATCTAGTTTAGTCCAAAAAGGGGATTATAGGTTTTAGAGATGAGCAAAACATATATTTTGAAGGCTTAATGGTTATAAAAGAAAGGTTGTTTGGGTCTCATTGATACGGTAAGGGGCACAAGAGAAGAAACACTTAGTTTGAGAAAAAAAAATATATCATAATGATAGATTCTTTAATATATTCCTAAGGATTTACTAGGACTACCTCCATTATGAGAAATAAACTTCAGTATTAATTCATACACCTGACACGTAAACCATATTATATGGCACCAATAGAGTTGAGAGAGCTGAATGAACAATTGCGAGACCCACTGGATAAGGATTTTATCATACCGAGAGTTTCATCATGGGGTGCACCACTATTGTTAAAAAGGAATAAGAGAATAGGTCTCTAAGAATGTGCATCAACTACAAATAATTCGAAGTCCGCCTCTAGAACTCGGTACATACATTAGGAGTTACTTGTGATGCCTTTTGGACTGGCTAATGCTCCAGCTACATTGATGTATATAATGGATATGGTGTTCAAGTTGATTTTGGAAAAAAAAAATTCATAGTTTTTACTTATTATATTATGGTATATTCTCGTAGCCAAGAAGAGCACGAGAATCACTTGAAAAATACGTTAAAGACGCTGCAAGAAAATCAACGTTTTACCAAGTTCTTCAATTGTGAACTTTAGCTAGACTCGGTGGTATTCATAGGACACATTGTATCTAAGAATGAAAAGATGGTACATTCTGAGAAGATAGAAGCACTTCCTAAATGGCCGCGACCCATTTCTCCTACAAAGATTGACTTTTCTTTTGGCTTGACAGGCTACTATAGGCATTTGTGTAGGATTTCTCTAGAATAGCACCATCACTCACCAAGTTAACATAGAAAATTGTTAAATTTTAGTGGATGGAGGAATGTATAACGAGATTCCAGAAGCCTAGGGCATGTTTGACAATCACACCAATGTTAGCTTATTCCAATAGGCTCTAGAGAATTCATAATGTTTTATGATACTTCGATGGTAGGATTAGGATATTTTCTAAAGCAGAATGGTCGTGTGATAGCTTATGCTTCAAGGAAATTGAAGAAGCTCAAGTTGTATTATGCCACTCGTGATTTGGAGATGGTCATAGTGGCATTTCCTTTTAGGATTTAGAGACACTATTTGTATGAAGAAATCTATGAGATTTATACCTAAAACAAGAGCCTAAAGTACATTTAAAACCAACAGAGATATTAATATTTAGCAATGCTGATAGAGGGAACTACTAAAGATATAATTGTACTATTTTGTATTGTTCGCGAAAGATAAATGTTATGCCTTATGCAAAAAAAAGGGTAATTTGGCAAATAAATCTAATGTAAAGGGACTTTTGGTCAAGAATATGCACTGGCTAAATAGTACCAAAAAAAAATATTTCATAGCTATTGTTGGCTTGTATTCAAGAAAAGTCTTCATTGGTAAAGCTAATAAAGACCACTCAATATAAAGATGAACGATTACGCAAACATGGAGATGAGGTCCTAGCTAGTAAAAGAAAATATGACTATTGACAGAAATTGTATTCTTCGACTAAGTAACCAGTTATGTGTACTAGATGTAGATGTGTTAAGACAAATTATCCATGAGGAGCTCACAACTCTAGATATCCCATACATTTGGGGTCTAGTATGGTGTACCATGATTAGAAGAAAATTGTATTTGTAGGAACAGAAAGATGGATGATTTCCGTAACCTTGTTTCTAACTGATTGACTTGTTAGCATGTCACCATTTGCAACTCTCCAGGCCTACTACAACAGCTCGAGATTTCAAAGTGGGAATAGAATGGAATCAAAGTGAATTTATCACAAAACTCTTAAAACAATTAGAGGTTATAATTATGTGGTAAATTACAAATTGACTTACGTAGTATGTGCACTTTTTTCTCGCCAAAACTTCTCTCACTGAGAATGAATATGCACAAAGACACATGGATAGAAATTGTCAAATTCTATAGGGTCTATTGCCTACCATTTCTGATAGAAGGTGACAAATTACTGCACGATTTTGAAATTCTTCCCAAGAAACATTAGTCGCACGAGTATATCTTAATACCACATTTCATCAGCAGACATACGAGCACTCTGAACGTACTATACAGTTCACGAAGGATATGCTGAGAGCTTACATATTGAGTTTGGACGTAGCATGTACGCTTATATATCTGTAGTTGAATTTCCTTACAATGTCAACTTTCAGTCTAGATTTAGGTGGCACCGTATGGAACCTTGTATAGTATATGATGTTGTTCTCCTATCGGATGGTTTGAAGCTGATGAGGCAAACTTATTAGGGCCCGACTTAGTACAAGAAGCTATTGACAAGGTCCAGTTGATCAGACAGAGATTGCTTGCAGCTCAAAGTAGACAAAAGTCTTATGCTGATAAGAGAAGAAGAGATTTAGTGTTCACAATTGGGGGAAAAGTGTTCCTACGAGTCTCCCCTATGAAAGGTGTGATGCGGTCTGGGAAAAGAGGCAAGTTGAGCCCCAGGTTTATAGGACTGTATGTGATACTAGGCCGAGTGGGAGCGGTGGCTTATCGTTTGGAACTTCCTCCTGAGTTATCTTTTATTCACCCAGTGTTTCATGTCTCAATGCTAAGAAAATATATATCACACTCATCTCAGGTGCTGGAAGCACCAACTATAATGCTTAATGAGAAGTTGTCTTACGAGGAAGAGCCGATGGCAATTGTTGATAGACAAGTAAGAAAGCTACGGTCAAAAAAAATTGTGTTCGTGAAAGTCCTATGGAGAAATCATACTGTTGAAGAAGCTACATGGGAAATAGAAGATGCTATGCGAGTCAAGTATCCTCATTTATTTCAGTTTACAGGTACGTACTTGAGTTAAATTCGGGGGCCGAATTTCATAAGGTGGGGAGGATGTAATACCCCAATATTTTAAGTGACGATATATTGGACATTTAGAAAATAATTTAATTCCAAAAAAAAGAGAAAATAAAGGAACAAATTAAACTAATAAAACAAAAAAAAGAAGAAAACCTAGTCAAACTAAAACAAAAAGGTTGAAGCCCAGTAGAAACAAATCTGCCCAAAAGATTGAAAAGGGTTTAGGGGAATGGAACGAAGAAAGCATCGAACGGAGAAAAACAAAAACAAGAGAGAGAGAGAGAGAGAGAGAGAGACAATCAAAATTGTGCGGAAAAGAGAGATGAATCTTTTTAAGATTTCGGAGGATGGTGGAAAGAGAGGAACGAAGGGAGAGAGAGCGTCATCATGGCGGCGGATGAAATTGCAAGTGACGGGTGGAAAACGGAGGAGTTCGGCGGCGCTCTGCTCCTCAAAAGGAAGCAGCGATCGATCTCCTCAAAACAAATTAGCACAATAGATGATTTCTGAATCGGATGGTTGTTTTTCAGGTGTCATTACAACTTGTTTACGTGGCAATCGCTAAAGGTGTAGCAGCATTCCTTCGTAAGTCCAATTAACTTGAGCTAATTTGAAATGCAATTAGCAAAAGTTCCTAAAAGATTTGTGCTAATTTGTTTGCTGGAGGTGGCTTGGGTCACTGCGGAGAGACAAGCTGCTCAGCTAAGGGTGTTGTATTTTACAAGTATTCTTCGACAAGATGTTACTTTCTTCGATAAGAAAGTAAATACAGGGGAAGTTATGGGGAAAATGTCTGGTGACATTTTATCATACAAGATGCTATTGGCGAGAAGATTGGATTGGAGGAAGTTGTACGAATTGCTCGAGGTGAAGCATTTGGAATTTCGGCACGAGTACCGTGAGTAGTAATCTTACTGCAATTTGTGTTTTCATAACTTGCATGATTTACACATGATTTTTAATATGAATATGTTACCGATTATTTTGAGTTGTATGTGGGACAAGTCTTTTACTCGATATGAAACCGAAATAGTTATTTGAGATGACTACCATGATTTTAAATATTTTCGTTCTCACTAGATCTGTTTTACCGTTATTTGAATTTACTGTTATCGAAAGGAAATTATATGATTTGATGAGAACTGAAATGCCCTATATTGTTTTAAAATAGTTTCTACGAGTATATACGGATTACAGAGACAAATATAAATGGGAGTAGACATTGAAGGATCCCATAGCTAACGGCGGATTCATTAGACCTGGTGCACCTTGTATATTGATTACCGTAATAGCCCTAGCTAGTGGAAGGTAGAACTAGCATACCGTTACCGATTTCCCTCGAGTAGGGACTACCATTATATATGACTTCTGGTAAAGAAGTCCACAGTTATACCTATTACATGATCCGTTCATTGAAACCTCCCAACATGTGAATACTGATATTATACAGTGGTTACCGAGCTTATTACTGAATTGTTAATTATATTTTACTATAGGAAAAGTGTGATGAGACTGAAAATTATTTATTGTTTCTGAAAGGGCATTTTTATGTTATTTCTCTTTGAGATACTAGCATGTTTCTGACTGGTCCCCAAATAAAAACGGTTGTGGTTAAGTGTTATTACTCACTGAGCTAGCGACTCATTCCCCGCTAAATTTTTTTCAGAGACAGTAGTTGACACAGGCGAGGATCTCGTGAATTAGAGTGCACATGTTGATATTTCTCGGTGAGTCTCGCACTTGTTCGCGTGGGCAGAGATTTTACTTATTGTTATGGTCTTTTCATTGAACTCTTAGAATAGCTCCATAGTCATTATTTTAGTGTCATGCGTATTCTTTCGTTATTATAGTCTTATGTTGAGTATCGTTCTCATTTATCAAAGTTGAAGATAAATTAGTATTTCTAGTGGTTAGTTGGTGGTTCAGTTATGGTGGAGACTTGTATTGGTTAATTGACAAGTTGTCAATTGTTTGGTATAATATTAAGATGTTTGGTTGTTGATTTGAGCCAGGAAAGTTTTTTTTTTTCGATGGTCCAAAAACGGGGAAAACTCTGTCCGATTTTCTGTAAAATTTCCGATGAGGCTTACTTGGGAGCGCTTGCTCCTAAGCGCTGGTCACAATCCTAAATTGGATCATGACAAAAAGTGCCCTAATCTCATGTATTTTCTAATTCACCAAACCAATTTCAAACAAGTAGAAGCATTAAGTTTTAAATTATGAGTTTAGATAGTACCATAACTTCTTATCAAGCATGGGAATACCTTTCGATCATAAGTATTATAAGACCAAAAACCAAACCAATTCAGTTGTAACTCCTTAGCTTCACAGAGTTCCTCAAATATACCAAATCCTAGGTTCATCGGATCTTATTTGCCTCAGTCAAGCAGTAAGAACTACTTCTCCCTCGCTTCAAGTGCCCTCACACAGACTAGTCCCCTTCACTCATACATGTAACATTTAACAGGGACAATCAAATAAAGGAGAACATCACCCACGCTCGCAAAGATATCTAAATGCATGCTCATGTAAACCCATAGGCTTGGCCTTCATACAGTGCTGGCTCTAGGGGAAGCTATTAAAGCAACTGCTTTAGGGCCCCTAGAATTGAAGGGTCCCAAAATTTTCAAATTATATACTAGTACTACATATTATAAATTTATTAATAAAAGATATTAGATTTTATACTTCTTTGTTTGGAATGTAATAGAGGTTATTTGTTTGGAATGTAATAGAGGTTATTCAAATAAATAACTTGAATTTTATAATGAATATGCTATATATGAAAATAAACAATTTGATGACGACTTTGAATATTAAAGAACAAAGTCTCTTGTAATATCTAAAGTTAGATTATTTCTTATAAGAGCCATTAAGACATTTAAATGTGAACCTATGCTTGATATATCGATATGTTAAATACACGTGTAAAGTTCTACTAGTACATGACTAGGGTATTTCTAATCCTAGAATTTACTCATAGCAAAAATTTAAATTTATGTATATGTATAGGGTAAAATATGAAATGACACGTGGTTGTTTAAAAGGAGAACACATGGAACTCAAGATGGGGATGGCTGAAGACCGGACACAACCGTTCCACTTGTCATCGGAAAGGATAACGTTCATAAAGATGCAGTACATGCTTTGCGCCCGGTAGCATTTAATAGGGAATATTCTGCAGCATCAAGAGCGACGGTCCGTTACAGAGAATTCGGCATTTATGTTCACCGTCACGTCTTCATCAATGACCCTCATAATTGACATTAAAGGAGGCCATGATCCTAGGACTTCCTTCTCTAGACATAGCTATAAATAGTGAGCTCATTATCATTGTAGGAGACATGAATTTTCGGGCTAGACTTACACTCTATTCTATACAAAGCTTTATACAATTTACTTTCTTACTTTTTGATCTCATCATTGTTGTGCCTGGAAGCACTGTCCCGAAATTATCATCTCTGTTGTTTTCATCTATATTTCAAGGCGAAGTATTACACATTTTTAAAATTATTATATTATTTCACGATCAAATTAATTCACTTGTCTCGAAATCATGTATAAATTCAACTGTACCATTTTACTGTTAAACAGATTGGCGCCCACCGTGGGGCCTAGACAGCCGTGCAATTAAATTGATCCTTGCCTTTTTAACTAAAATATTTTGCTTACTTTGTCTTAGAAAAAATCACGAAAAGTGGCAGATAACACTGTTAACGATACACGCAACCTTGAAATTCGAGGGGATTAGCCTCATTTCGAGGATTCAATCAGTGACACCCGCAAGGAGGGGAGTGACGCCACGCTGGTGCATGACAGGCGGTACCCTCGATAGGTTCGGGAGACAACTCTCGATGATGCTGATGAGGAGCATGTAGCGGATGCGGTGAGAGTCCTGCAAGAGCAACAGGCAATCATTCTAGGCCATCTCACGCGGTAGGATCAGGTTATGACGGAATTGAAGCAGGCTCTATCAGGTGCTTCGAATAATGCAAACAGACGAGATCCAATTCCTCTCATTTTTCCCGCAGAACAAAAAACGCAGAGAGTTGAAAAAAACACTCCCAGGGGTGAAGTTGGCTCCGATGGAGCTAAGGGGAGCAGATTCGGTCTCAACAACGAGAATAATCCGTTCAAAGATGACTTTTACAGTTCATGAGAGAAGTAAACGTCCACATGGACCAAATCCCGGGTGCGCCACCAGTATTGAAAGGACCGAACTCAAAGAAGTATGTTCAATTACCGTACAAGCCGAGTGAGACACTCTAACTAATCCCGAAACGGTTCAAAATGCCTGAAATTCCAAAATATGATGGAACTTCAGACCCACATGAGCCTATTATTACCTACACAACGGCGGTGAAAGGAAATGATTCAGGTCCTCACGAAATTGAATCTGTGTTGCTAAAGAAATTCAGAGAAACTCTCATGAGGGGAGATCGAACGTGGTATTCATTATTACCCGAGTATTCATAGATTCATTTGAGATGCTTGCTGATTCTTTCATTGAGGCTCATGCCGGGGCCAGAAAAGTGCGAGATCGGAAGGCCGACATATTCAGGATCGCACAGGGAGAATCTGAATTAATTATGAGAGTTTGTTACTCGATTCCAGAAAGAAAGAATGTTGCTCCCGGCCGTCCCGGATGAATGGGTAGCTGAAGCATTCACCAAAGGGTTGAATTCGAGAAGTTCAGACGCTTCCCGGAAGCTGAAGGAGAGCCTGCTTATGTTTCAAACAATAACTTGGGCAGATGTACACCACCGTACGAGTGAAATATAAGGATCGAAGATGACCCGGTCAGTTCTACATCATCGGCCAGAAGATGGGAGAAAAGTAGAGAAAAATCAAAGGATGACTACGTCACGGATAGAAGGACTTCGAAGGGCCGGTTTTTTCCCTACAAGCGGACCGAGGACCACGGCAGAAACTTCCAGGTAGCAAACAAGTTCATTGCTGATAGAGGGATTGATCGTGGTCGAAAAAATAGATCACTCCAGGATAAGGAGACATCGGGATCTCGGGATCCTTCTTACCCCAAGTTATCAGAATATAACTTCAAATTCAGTATACTGGAGTTGGTTTCAACCATGAGAAACATTAAAGATGCATGATTCCCGAGACCTATGAGATCCGATTCCAGCCAGAGAGATCCCAACTTATGGTGCGAGTACCATGGGATGAACGGTCACTGGACAGGGGACTGCCGACATCTCCGAGAGGAGGTGGAAACATTATTTAAGAGTGGTCACCTCATAGAATTCTTAAAGTGACCGAGCTAAGAACAATTATGGTCGTAATAGAGACAATGCAGAACTTTTGAAAGCAAGAGAAAAATCCCCATGCCAAATGATCAATATGATCTTCGGGGGGAATGAGATTAACGGGGTCACCTTTTTGGCATCAAAGAAGACGAAAGTATCAATAACTCATGGTAAAAGACTCCTGGAAAACGATATCACTTTCACGGAGGAGGACACAGACGGATTGCTATTACCACACAATGATGCACTGGTAATTTCTTTAAATGTGTTAGATTTTAAGATTAAACATGTTCTAGTGGATCCAGGATGTTCGGCCAATATAATACAATGGAGAGTACTGGAGCAAACTAAACTCACCAGAAGCATTATTCTAACAATAAAGCTCCTCGCTGGATTCAACCTAGCAAGTGTGACGACCCGGGGAGAGATGATGTTGCTCACAAACGCTGAAGGAGTAATGAAAACAACTCTCTTCGAAGTAGTAGATGGTGACATGGGATACAACATTATCCTGGGAAGGCCATGGTTACACGAAATGAAAGTTGTACCATCAACATATCACCAATTGCTGAAGTTAACACTCGAAGGAATCAAGCAGATAAGAGGTGATCAACCGGCAGCAAGAGAGATGAATGCAGTCTTTGTTTCTATAGCAAAGGGAAGGATTACTTGGCATAGCAATTACAGGAACCGACACCTATTTCCGAACTAGAAGGAGTTAGCTCAAAAATGGAGTTGTCAGAACAATATCAGGTGCCAAGATATTTCCAAGTTCCAGAAGTAAGTTGCATTGTTCGAGGAATTCCTAGGAAGAAAATTCCATTTGGGGACATGACTGCACCCGGAGCTCAGGTTTTGTTTTATTGAATTACTTAAATTTAATGCTGATTGTTTTGCATGGTCACATGAGGATATGACAAGTATCCCGACGGAAATAGTCGTGCACAAGCTGAGTTTAGATCCCAACATACCTCCGGTAAGGCAGAAGAGACACCCTATTGCCGAGGCCAGGAATAAATTCGTCAAAGAAGAGGTAGCTCGCTTGCTTAAAATTGGTTCGGTCAGAAAGGTAAGATATCCAGACTGGCTAGCCAATGTAGTAGTAGTTCCAAAGATAAGCAATAAATTTCGCATGTGTGTGGACTATGAAGATCTTAATAAGGCACTTGAAAGACTTGTTCCCACTGCCATATATCAATCAAATGATTGATGCCACGACTGGGCACGAGCGGATGAGTTTCCTTGATGCTTATTCTGGGTACAACCAGATTAAGATGAACCCGAAAGATCACGAAAAAACTTTATTTATAACAAATTTCGGTATGTATTGTTACAATGTAATGCCCTTCGAGTTGAAAACGTCGGAGCCACTTATCAACAGCTCGAAAATAAGATGTTTGAAAAGAAAATAGGAAAGACCATGGAAGTTTATATAGACGATATGCTCGTTAAGTCTTTGAATGCAGGTGAACACCTTAAGCATTTATAGGAAACATTCAACATCCTGCGGAAGCATAACATGAAACTTAACCCCGAGAAATGCGCTTTCGGGGTCAGTTCTGATAAGTTCCTAAGGTTTCTGGTCTCACAAAGGGGAATTGAGGTAAACCCTGACAAAATTAAGGCCATAGAAGATATCCCGGATCAATTTTCAAATGTAAAGGAAGTCCAATGACTCACAGGAAGATTAGAGCTTTGAGCAGGTTCATTTCCCGGTCGTCGGAAAGATGTCATCACTTCTTCACATTGCACAAAAAGAAGAATAATTTCGAATGGATATCGGAGTGCCAGCATGCTTTGAGGGACCTGAAGAAGTACTTATCAAGCCCTCCATTGCTCTCGAAACCAAAAGAAGGTGAAATATTGCTAGTCTACCTTGCAGTTTCAGAAGTTGCGGTACGTGTAGTTTTAGTTCGGGAGGACGAAGGTACGCAATTTTCCATTTATTACGCTAGCAAAATTTTAACGGGAGTAGAAACTCGCTACCCACATTTGAAAAAACTGGCCTTAGCTCTCGTAGTCGTCGCTCGGAAGCTGAGGCCCTACTTCCAATGCCACTCGATAGCTGTGGTGACTACTTTCCCTTTGCGGATATCCTCCACAAACCCGAGCTCTCGGGTAGATTGGCCAAATGGGACGTCGAAATGAGTGAATTCGACATAGAATATAAACTAAGGACTGCAATTAAGTCACAAGCCTTGGCTGACTTCATGGACGATTTTAGTCCGGGACTACTACCTTTGGAAACCAAAGAGGCAGTAATGGTTTTGGAATCGACATCGGGGGTTTGGACCTTATTTATGGATGGAGCTTCGAACGTCAAAGGGTCTGGGCTCGGAATAGTCTTAATCATGCATTCGGGGGAAACCTTAAGGCAGGCCATAAGAACAATCCCTTTAACTAACAATGAAGCAGAGTATGAAGCTTTGATTGCAGTGCACGAATTGGCCCCCGGACTTGATTCCAAGGTTATCGAAATCAAATGTGACTCACAGCTGGTGGTAGATTAGGTTTACGGGATCTTTGATATCAAAGAAGAATGTATGAAACAATACGTGGTAAAGGTTCATGCTCTTTTGGCATGATTCCGGGAGTGATCAATCACTCATATCCCGAGGGAGGATAAAGCAAAAGCGGATGCACTAGCAAACTTAGGATCATCAACAGAAATAAAGGGATCTGAGTCCAGAATACTGGTACAACTAATGAGCTCAATCTTAGATGCGGATGGTTACTATAAGGTGAATTCGGCTAGTTTGGTCTGGGACTGGAGAAATGAAATAATCAACTTACCTCGAGCATGGAAAGTTGCCCGACGAGCCCGAAGCATCACAGGCGTTACGCACAAAAGCTGCATGTTATAGCTTCAGGAAGGGCCAATTGTATAGAAAATCTTTCCAAGGCTCGCTGGCCTGGTGTTTTGGAGCGTCAGAAGCTGACTATGTCATGAGAGAAATCCATGAAGTAATATGCGGCAATCACTTAGACGCAGAGTCTTTGGTGCTGAAATTGGTACGGGCAGGATATTATTGGCCTCACATGGAAAAAGACGACAAAGATTTCGTATGAAAATGTGATAAGTGCCAACGCTATGCATCACTAGTACATCAACCGGCAGAACCCTTACATTCGGCCCTATCCCCATGGCCGTTCATGAAATAGGGGATGGACATCATCAGATCGCTACCACCGGCTCCTAGAAAGGTAAGGTTTCTTTTAATTTTGACTAATTATTTTTCTAATTGGGTGGAAGCAGGTTCTTATCAGAAGATCGGAGAATGCAAAGTGGTCAATTTCCTATGGGAATATAATTTGCAGGTTCGGAATACCAAAAGAGATAGCATGTGACAACGGGCCACAATTTATCGGTGCAAAAGTTAAAAAGTTCCTCGAAGACTTGAAAATAAAAAGGATCACATCTTCTCCTTATCATCTGAGTGCAAATGGTCAAGCGGAGTCAACGAACAAAGTGATTATTCAAAATCTCAAGAAAAGGTTGGAAGCAGCAAAGGCAAATGGCTCGAAGAATTTCCCGGAGTTCTATGGGCCTACCAAACAACGGCCAAATCGAGCATAGGAAAAACTCTTTTTTTCCTTGTTTACGGTGTTGAAGCCCTAATCCCGATAGAAGTGGGCGAACCCACTTTGAGATATTCTCAGACAAATGAAGAATCAAAAATGAAGCAATGCTTATCAACTTGGAATTGCTCGAGGAACGCAGGACTTAACGCATGTAAGGATGGCAGCTCAAAAGCAGAGAGTGGAGCGTTATTGTAATTGAAGAGCCAACTTCCGTTATTTCAAAGTGGGAAACTTCGTTGTAAGGAAAGTAACCCAAAATACTCGGGAGCTCAACGCAGGGAAGCTAGGACGAACATGGGAAGGTCCCTACCGGATTTCAGCTATCACTAGGAAAGGTTCATGTGAGTTGGAGAACTAGAATAGAGACAAGTTGCCCAGCAACTGGAACGTGGCACATCTCAAAAGATATTATTGCTGATGAAAATTATGCAAGCGGAAAGTATGTGGTGCACTCTTTTTCCCTTCGTTTAGTTATTGTCCCAATTGGGTTTTTCTGGCAAGGTTTTTAATAAGGCAACGACAGAAAGCATACTACGAAGGTAACAACAATAAGACGTTTGATAACAAGGTAAATAAACAAACATCCACTCGGGGACGATTAGATAATCTTTGGTTCGATAGCAAATTCCCCCCAGGAATTTAAGTTTGCTATCGAACAAGGGTTACCCGACCGTTCACGAGCACAAACTACTAGAGGACTATTAGGTATTCTTTCGCTCGATAGCATGGATTTCTAAGGGGAAGTAAGGTATGTTGCCATGTAAAGGATTACCTAGCAATTCATTGGTGGAACCTTCAAAGATACAAGACTTCCAGTGTTCCAATTTGCACTCTGCACATTCCAACACTGGGGGAGATGATTTGACGATACGGAAACAATGACTGCGACGTCAACCGGGGAACAAAACTCTAAAAACAAAATGCGTCATCGGGACCGAGGACTGCACAACTAGCCCCGTAGAAACAAGTTGTACAAGGTAGCCACAAGTAATGGCAATTTCTTTTCTGCATAGCAAGATGCTTATGTATTTTTTGAGATAGAAGGAATGAAGTAACTTCCTTTTGCTTCTTATCTTGTTTTTTGTCTGAACGATGAGCTAACTTTGTCATTTGAAAGTTAAAGAAGTACTTCAAATGTTAGTGCCATAATGAACAGGAGATGTCTTCTTCAAGAGCACCGTAAACATAAGAAGGCCCTCTCTTATAAAACCCCTCATGTTAAATGGTTGGTTCCGAAAAAATCAATGCCCGGAATCTAAAATGCCATCGGGAAAAATTACACCCGAAGTTGCATATGAAAAGGACACAAAAAGCAAAGTTGCACAAATGTTCATAGAAAACTTCACGTAAAACGGAAACTTGCACAAATATTCATAGAAACCCTCACGTAAAAGGGAAACTTGCGCAAATATTCATAGAAACCCTCACGTAAAAGGGATAATACTCGGAATCAAAGTGCTTCGAAGAAAAGGCATCTGAGACTACACATAGTAAAGCGTGAATAGAACAACATGCACAGAATTGCTTGAGCAAGTCCAAAAGTTAAAGACTTGCATGGATATTCAAACGAAAGTAAGACTTAAACGATATTTGAGCAAAAAATATGTCTTTATTTACAAGAACATGCCAAAATGATAAAAGTGCAAAATGGGAAAAGAAAGAAAAAGTTAAACTGCAGCACCTCCAGAACCAGGAGGAAGAGAAGTATCCGGATCCCCGGGAAAAGTAGGTGGCTCAACGTTTTCCACAGTTTGGTCTTCGGCATCATCGCCTTTCGATGCCTCTTCAGTTTTTGAAAGCTCAGAACCGGAATCAGAAGAAACGGGATCATCAGACTGAGCCGGGAGTCCACTTTTTACAGCCAACTCAAGCTCTTGGGCCTTAGTAATTTCGACATCAACGTCAATGATTCCAACTTTGGCCTCTTCCAAGATTTTTCTCGTCATGCTATACATGGAATAAGTTTTTTCAACAATGAGGGAAGCCACTCGGCTCTTGAGTTCTTCTTTGAGTTGAGTAACCTTGGCAAAAAGGTTTTCGTTGGCGGACCTAGCAGATTTAAGGCTGACATCGAGCTCGCGGACAGTTGAACTAAATAGCCTATTATGCTCGATAGTTTTCTGTACTTTCTCTCTAGCTGGGCATGTTTCGCCCCCACAGCAGCAAGCTCTTCACTTTTGGAGTTCAAGGCTGCTTCCAAGTTAATCACTCTTTCAGTGGAGGCCGCTTCACGATCTGTTGCAGCAAGAATGACATTCTAAACTTCGGCCCATTTAGCCTTAGCTTCTTCAAATCTAACCCTGAACGGTCCAATTTCTTGGCTAAGGGTTACCACTTCCTGCTCGCGTTGCTGCAAACGAGCCTCCAAAATAACACCTCAGTAACTTTGGTTTCCAGTTCTGAGAGGCGGAGAATAATTTGGTCCCGTTCCGCCAAAAGCTGATCCCATTCAGAAGTAAGTTCTTCCTTCTCACGAATCAACCTTTAAAGGCCCTCAGAAGCAAGAAAGTTGGCCTACAAAACAGGAAGAGGTAAATCATAGAATACATTCATTTAAAAATAGAAGAAATAATAGAGGAAGAAAGGAAAATACCGCTGCGGCGTTATGCATAGCTTGTTCAACAAACATTCTCCCGAGAGTGCCTGAATCTTTTTCCCAGTCTTTTTCTGAAGCCAAAGGCTTTAAGTAATTAGCAAGCTTTACCGGTCGGGATAACAAGTTGCACCCGGTAGAGACTGAAAGAGTAACGTTCCTCATCCTTTGTGGATCTTCAGAAGGGGCAACATAATTTTGCCCCGAATTCCCATGAACTGGGGACTGTGGAAGAGGAATGCCTTCTTCATGGTCAAGTGCGACCGATGGAGATGATGAAGCAACTGCTGGTGGAAGAGTGGATGAAGATGGAAGTAATGTAGCAGTTGCTGGTGTTGATGGACATGAAGCTGATGGAGTTGAAAAGTGAGAAGTAGCTGCATCAAATGCAGTGCTGGCTGTCTGATGCTCGCCAACCAAAGACGGCAAGGACCCGATACTCAACCCCGCAGCACCGATTACAGCAACTGGGGCCCGAAAACGGGAGTTGGCATTTTCTACCAAATCAGATTCTCCCCAAAGTGCCGAGACATCGCCTTTAGTTGGTGCAATTATCTCAACAAGTCGAGCATCCTATTGAGGTGATAAGGATTGTCGCCTTCTATGTAAAGAAGCCCCCTCATCACCAGCTTCTTCAAAATCATCGATCATCACAGTGTCTATGACCGGCCCGGAAGGAGGACCAGTCATCATTCCTACCGGAGATAACTCGAGGGCATCAATCTTTGCCCTCTTATTCTTTTCCCCGGCCGCGGAGGAACGTCTTCTCTTTGTTTGTTTATCCTTTGGCCAGGGACTCCGTAAAGAAGTGTTTGCACCTGAAACAGGCCTGGAGATACTTGTTCGAGTAAGTACTTCCTGGAGCAGCCTCGTTGCATCAGCAGAATCGGCCAAAACATTCTCCTCGGGGACAGCCAGAGCCTGCAGGTAGACCTAATTTCGTGAACAAGTCAGAAAGGGTCAATCAAGTTCTTCATATACAGAAAATGGAAGTAAGGTAAATTAAAATTACCATGATATTTGGCCTTCCACCCGTATTTAAAGGCCCGTTCTTTCCACAAACGAGTTTCGGGCGTCGTAACGTCCAAAATCTTTTAAACCCCACCGGTCCAGACTTACTACCACAGGTGGGATCCATCGAGTTGCTGAAACATGTGAAGGGGTGAAGAGATAGTATGGCCTTAAAAGAATATCTAGCAAAAAGGAATCCTATATGAACAACTTACGAGTATGGTACCAAGCGACCGGAAAGGATGAAGCCATTGCCGGAATGATGTCGTTGGTGGTAACTGCAACGAACCATTCCATCCACCCACAGTCGTTGTCATCATCCATGCTAGACAGCAAAGCATGGTGGTCACGCTTGAAAATGTTTATCATTCTCCCGCGGAAATTTTGGGGGAATAGAGATTCATCATATGAGCTAAGGTTAGCTCCTCTCTAGTTTCTTGGCACAACCGTCGAAGGCAGGCAACTATCCTCCACACTGAAGGACTTATCTGTGCCAAACACACGTGGTAACGAAGGAAAAACTCCGCAATCACATAATCAAGCTCTTCTCTCAGAGAAAACACACCTAAAGTAAAGGGATACGTAAAAAAGTATGTAAAACCTTCCTTGGGAAGGGTCACTCACTCCGATAGATCAGGAGCAATAATATCTAACTAATGGCAGCGACAATCCTCCTTCACAGCAGGAATACTGGAAGGGCGAATGGAAGAAGGGTATCTACTAACAACCCATGTATGAGGGTTAGCAGTAGGGGATTTCTCTTCAAAATCCTTCGAAGTACTAAGTCTTATTGGGATGATGGAACCCACCGTTGGAGAAACAGAGTCCTCTTTTTGTTCCTATTTTTTGTAGAACCAATGCGCTTAAAGAAAGAAGCCATTGGAAAAGAAGAAGGAAAAGAGTTTGTGTTTGAAGAGAATTAGAGGAAGGATGGAAAACAAAGATGCAAATCGGAAGTTCAAGGAGTTGTGAAACGCAAAGGAAAAGAATGTTGTATATAAGTAAAATTTTGGCAACTAAATTCATGGTCATGATTACTTCGATCATCGGAAAAAGATGTGCTGAATCATGGGATGACGCGTGTTTGAGGCATTAAATATGGAGAGACGTGCGTCTAAAAAACTGTCAGAAACCTTCAAAAGGAGTTATAGTATTTCCCGCCAAAAAGCTGTTTCTACCAATTTTCCGGTAACACAAAGTTATGTCACCGGAAAGCAGGGGGGCTATCTGTATAGGATAAAATATGATATTACACGTGGTTCTCTAAAAGGAGGACACGTGAAACCCAAGATGGGATGGCCAAAGACCGGACACAACCGTTCCGCTTATCATCGAAAAGGATAACGTTCATAAAGGTGCAGTAAATGCTTTGCGCCCGGTAGCATATAATGACCTTCATAATTGATATTAAAGGAGTACATGATCATAAGACTTCCTTCCTAGACATAGCTATAAATAATGAGCTCAGTTATCATTGTAGGAGACATGAATTTTCTGGATAGACTTACACTCTATTTTATACAAAACTTTATACAATTTTACTTTCTTGCTTTTTGATTTCATCATCGCTGTGCCCGGAAGCACTGTCCCGGAATTGTCATCTCTGTGTTTTCATCTATATTTCAAGGCTAAGTATTACACAATTCTTCAATTATTGTATTATTTCAGGATCAAATTAATTCGATTGTCTAGAAACCACGTATAAATTCAACTGTACCATTTTACGGGTAAACAGTATAACAAGGTAGTAAGTGAAATTTTTAAAGATATCGAAATTAACTTGGTACATGTGTTTTCCTAGAAGAAGAATAGCTCAAATACTTGCTTTATTCGCCAAAAAAAGTACAAACGTGATCTCCATCTTTCACATTCTATATTATACTTTTTACTTTTTAAATTTGGCCAAAAGAAATGACAAATTTCTCTTTTTGAAACTATTTAATTTTGAGTATCCTATTTTATTTTTAATAACTTTATTTGTCACGACAAATCACTTAATATAAATATTCGTTTTTTTATAAGGAGAGAAAAATGAAAAGACATGTTAAAACTCTTACCACCACCCATATATAAAAGGATAGTTTTGGTACTTATTAATATTTGGCTTACATGTAAAAGAATATCTTTAATTTCCTGACAGTGTTCAATTACACACTTTCACATAAAATGAGACGAATTAAAGTATTATATTGCCCGAAAGCTGTGCTTCAGTTTTCTTTGTTTTTCCACGCAAGGAAAATAATCGCCATTTGAATTAACGGTAACAACGGCCTCCGCAAGGCCATTATTTGACGAGTGACACACCATATTTACCGCTCGTTATTTCAAGTAATGGACCCAAATGCTCCACTATCACTATATAAGGAACAGTATATGCTGTGAATGAAAATAGGCAAAAAAGAGAAACAAATAATGTGGCTTGTTTAGGAATAATCCTGATTTTAGAATTTTCTCACATACTTTTTTCAGGGCTGGTTTGATAAGATCACATTGGTGAAAAGGATTGACCTTGCACCATTTAACATCAACCATCAATCAGCCCAGCAAACAAATTACAACCACCTGACTCTAACTCTTTAAACATTCCAAGATTACCAATAGAAAAATGGACGCCTACAGAACAAAAATTAGTGTATTTTTTCTCCTTGTGTTATTCACATTTGCTGCATTAGCGACAGCAACAAATATCCCAAGAAGGCAACTTGGTAACAAGAAATACAAAGGCCCATGCCGGGCTGAAAATGCAATCGACAAATGCTGGCGATGCGACCCAAATTGGGCCGAGAATCGCCAGAAAATGGCCGACTGCGCATTGGGCTTTGGCAGCAATGCGATCGGAGGAAAGTTGGGCAGAATCTACGTCGTCACAGACCCTTCTGACGACGATGTTGTCGATCCTAAGCCCGGAACTCTCCGATACGGTGTTATCCAAAAGGAGCCATTGTGGATCATATTTGGCAAAAACATGAAAATTAAGCTTAGTAGGGAACTTATTGTGACTAGCAACAAAACAATCGATGGCCGTGGATTTAATGTCCATATACAAAATGGAGCTGGCATTAAGATACAATGTGCATCCAACATTATTATTTCTAACCTCCGTATTCACAATATTGTACCCACCCCAGGTGGCCTGCTCAGGGAGTCCGAGGACCACGTTGGCCTAAGGGGTGGCGATGAAGGTAATGTTGAACTGTGTAACTATCTCGTCTTAAGATTTTAAGCTATTAAAAAAATCACACTTTTTAATTGTTGAATTATATTACGTTTCAACAGGTGATGGCATCAGCATTTTCGATTCGCGTGATATATGGATCGACCACATCTCTATGTCTCGTGCAACCGATGGTCTTATCGATGCTGTTGCTGCTTCCACTAACATTACCATATCCAATTGTCACTTCACTGACCACGAAAAGGTAATGTTGTTCGGCGCTAACGATAATTACGTGCTTGACAAGGACATGAAAATTACATTAGCGTACAACCACTTTGGAAAGAGGTTGGATCAAAGGATGCCTAGATGCAGGTTTGGATTTTTCCATCTGGTGAACAATGACTACACTCATTGGGAAAGGTACACACTGTTGAATTGTCTAGCCATCTTATTTAAATAGAAAATATTAAATTACTTAATTAATTATATTATATATGCATAATCAGGTACGCTATTGGCGGAAGCAGCGGAGCCACCATCATCAGCCAGGGTAATCGGTTTATTGCTGAGGACGAATTGTTGGTGAAAGAGGTAACATATAGGGAAAAACTTACGGCGAGTGTGGCGGAATGGATGAAATGGACTTGGATATCAGAAGGTGATGATATGGAAAATGGTGCGACATTTACACCATCTGGTGACCAGAATTTACTCGATAAAATTGACCATCTCAATCTGATTAAACCAGAACCTTCTTCCAAAGTTGGAATTCTAACGAAGTTTTCAGGTGCTCTGTCTTGCGTCAAAGGACGCCCATGCTAAAACATTTTTCAGATTTATTTTCAGTCAACCCCAATTCACCAGAAAAAAAAAAAGGAAAAAAAAAGATAAAGAAAGATATTAATATTGGTATACATGCAAATGGCAGTAGTTGTTTTCTGGTTTACATTTCATTCTTTCTTTTGGTGATGGGTGACCTAGAGAATTATTGTGTTACATTTAATTCATCAAATAAACCATTGATAATTCTTCTCTTGTCTCGTTCTTATTGCCGGAAAAAACTTACTCACATCTGATACTTACACCAAATTAATGAATATATGATATGTGTCTTCGATCTATAATACGAAATTGAAATATGTTAATAATAAGCAGTGGGTAAATACTCTACATTCGTAAATTTAAAATCTTAAATTCACATTTGGTGATTGTATGCAATCTACATTAATAAACAAGTCTTTTAAGTGGATAAACATGAATAAGAAAGGACTAAGATCGTATATTTCAGTTGGTAACAAGTCCTCTTCATTAAAGACTTCAGATGGATACTTTTCCATGTAAAATTTTTAGAATTAGTAATTGTAACATAGAATTAAATGGATAAGGTAAGCAAACTAAGGTTTTAAGAGCTGCGGGTGAGATGCCATCTACATAAAATAAAAGCTAAACGGAGAAATAAATTTATTCGGTACTCTAAACTCACTAACCCGACTAATTCGCATAGGCAATAAATAGACTTATTAAAAAAAATAAAGTACTATCTATCGAAAAGTTCTGTATTCTAAGAGTTCGAACTCAAGACCTTTAATTTAATTTAAGATGAAGAAATCTCAATCATCTTACCACGCTCTTCCATGCTAAGTGCTAACAAGCAAATATCACGAGCAGCTACTTACTAAAATTTTCATTTGAAGCAAAACTCCTCTTCCTATCTATCTTTTGGCTTTTTTACAAGAAGATTCACATATCTATAGGTATAAGAAGCCCCAGAACCAAAATATACAATATTTTTGTTGTAAAGTGAGAAAGTTCAATCACATATACATTATACATACTAATCCTAGGTTACGCGCGTGTATCCAACCTCAATTAATATAAATTTTTTAAAAATCATATATATATATATATATATATATATATATATATATATATATATATATATATATATATATATATATATATATATTAAAATTTTGTATTTGAGTTATACGATATAAGCTAAAAAAAGTGAAGAATGTTGAATTAATTAATGAATAGCAATACTCTTAATATTATATTATAACGGATCTCTTATTGCTGCCGATTCTCTTCTCAAGGGCACAATTTATGCACCCTATTATGTCAATTTGAAAAATAATTTTTGATGAATTAGTAAAATAATTAAATTGGATTATTTTGTTAATTAGTTAATTTAAAGACTTAATTATTTTTCACATAAGAAAATACTTTATTCTCTTGTTGATTCGAATTGTAAATGCTAGCTCATGCCAAATTTCAAGTATTCGGTAATTATTATATTTTCCAATTATTTTTAAATGGTAAAACAACGATCACTATTTCATTTTTGAATTTTTGTGTTTAAAGAATTTTGGTGTTATTAACTTTTCTCAACCACTATTCTCTCTCTCCCTTTAACTATTTTTTTAGTCATTTGTTCTAATTATTGAATGTAGTTTTCGTTTACTATAATACAGAAATCTATAAAGAAAAAGACATTGATTGACTAGGAAAAGAGTTTAATTATAATATGAGATTAATTATAGTTCATATATATAATGAGATTAATTGTAGTTTTTGTTGGTTCAAACATTAACAAGTGAACGATGAGTGCAAACTAATAACCATTAGATTAGAACTCAAATCGCAAAATTTGAAAGCATATACGGTTACCTATTGCAATTCTTTAAAAGAAATCTAGTTTCTCTTCCCAGGAGTTGGCCCCTTTCTCATGTTCTTTCTCTTATTACTACCTTTTTGGTAATCATCAAGTTGTGGAAAATCTTAATTTATATTTAGATTCAATAGCTAAATTATTTTTAAAAAAATAATTCTTTGTTGGATAAATTATATTTTGCTACAAGATAAAAGTATAATCGCCATTAATATATTAAACTTTTGATGAACTAAACATTTAAGATTTTAAAGTCTATTTTACATTTTCCACTTTTAGCTTTCCTAGAATTGACACTTTAATTCAAACAGATAAGATTCCATTTCCTTTTAAAAATAAGTCCCGTTGGATTTAAAGAATGCCTATGCAATCTAATTTATCGCAAGGTAAAATTCCTTATTTTTATTGTGAAACGTTAAAAGATAATCCAAGAGAATATATAGTAAGTGATTGAGTAGGAATGTTAAAAGGAGTTTACATAAGGAAAATATTTAAGTGAAAACTTCTTACATGGATAAATAAGGAAAGAATTAGTATAGGTATAAAAAGAAGTATAATTCTAGAGAGAGAAAGTCTAATCAATCTCTACAATTATTAAAAACCCCTCCCCCTTATCATGGCATCATCCCCACCACTACAGAGGACCCAATATCCTCTTTACTACAAAAATTCCTTGATCCACCAGATATCAACCGCCGAGGGAAGTGAAAACAACAATTAAGTACACCTTTAAGAAAATTCTAGCGGAAAAATATTTGACGAAATCAAATATTTACCATCCCCAATATCACAGTGTAGAAATAGATCGAAGCAGCTTCATTCATAGGAAGCACTGAGCCGATCACACTATTGCAGGAGCAGAAACTCAGAATTTACCAACCATGGAAATTTTCATGATAAGGTGTTTGGAAGGAAAATTCCCCATCACTTCCTACGGAACAAGTTCCAACAACTCTGGCACCCAACTGGATTTCTTCATAGTAAAGTCTGTGAAGGACGGAAATATGATTAGTGCACTGCACGCGGGACCATGGTTCGTCATGGCCATTTTCTCTCCGTCCGAAATGGGGAACCTAACTTTGTTCTTGCAAACACAAAGATACAAGCCACAATTATTTGGATTTTGATACCACAACTACCCACAGAATTTACGACAAAGAAATCCTGAAAAACGTGGATAAAAGAATTGGTAAACTCCTGAAAAAAGATACGTGTATCTCTGCTACTTTAAGAGGCAGATATGCACGGACCAATATCCAGGGACCAAAGGAGGTACCACTACAAACATTGATAACAATAGGAGATCACAAACAACCCATTGTACATGAGGGTGAGGGAATTCTCTGCAAAGAATGTAGGGGAATTGGCCATATCTCAAAAAAATGCCCCCTCAAAATAATTGCAGGCACATCAGAGCAATCGGAACTCACAATAAGTACCCAAAAACTATCGGGCGAACAAGACCGAAAAACAGTTAAGACCGCAAGAAGGAACATGTGGCAAGGGAAAATAATGGATAACAAAAAATAAGAATTGGTAGCAAATGAAGACTCAACATCGACCAAGGTCTACAACCCAGATTCCGATAAGTTCTATGTTCTCGGAGAACACGGGGAGCGGGAGTACGAGGGCAAGAAATGGACAGGCGCACATGAATAAGGCCAACACTCCGGAAAGGGGCGTGTTAGCACAAACTCAATCAATGGGAGTGTGCAAAGCCCAATTAGGGAGTCAGACCACGACCAAACTAATCCAATACACAATGGCCCATAAGGGAGAAAGCAACACGCACATCCACATGCCCAATACACGCCCCCACCACACTCCTAACACGAGCCCTAATCCCACCCACACAACTCGTAGCAATCATAAATCCCAATCATAAATTACTGCACCAAGATCAGGTTATTTTAAGATACCTATTGATGCACAAAAAATTGTACCTAACTCAATCAATAAAAGTCAAACTAAGGGAGCCCACCTAAAACAAGCACATACCAAAATACTACCAATCCTGGGAAGAAAAGCAACGAACACCCTAAATCTCCCCTTTGTGGCCAGCTTTCCTATCAAGCACCTACCCACACAATCCCTTCTCATTATTTTCCCTCAGATAACAACACAATCATTGTCGCCTTCCAAAGATCTCAAATGATGGAAGATTTTCTGGCATGAGGAGGATATTAGCTAAAGGAACCTCCTTGGGGCCCTAGATGCAAAAACCCTTTCTGAAAACTCTTATAGCAGCAACAATAGCAAACAATCACACTCAACAGCATGCAACTGCACAAGCCGGGGAGGAGGAATCAACGCCCATCTTTGTCTCATCTGCAACATTACCACCAGACTATTTCCCAACACCATGGTTGGAGATGTCCCTTCATGGAACATCCTTTCCTCTCAGCTTCACGACCGGAACCTTACTCATCACCGTATTTGTCCAGAATCCCCACTATCTAGACAAGATAATGACTGCATGTCTAAACCATATGATGATGAATTTTGGCCACCAGCTCTGGCTGGAAACTCTGATGCAAGCCCAAGTAGTACTAAGTCAACAAACCATATCAACCAATTAGCTTAGCCTACTCATAGACCAGATCAGTCACACCCTTCCCTTCTTCCTCCTTCTGTCGCGGGGAGAATAGATCCCCTTCCACCTTTTTCCCATGGACACCATCATGGACATCAGGATTGACACCACAGACAACCCCGGTGACATGGTCGGAAAAATTCTACGAACACTTAGAAGCATCCAACTCGGAACTTAAAGTCCTTGATTGCGAAATCGGGAGTTTCCAAAACAAAAGCAATACTCCTATAGCAAGAGGAGTTGATAGAGTTCAGAGGGCCAGGGGCAAAATGCTTATCGCATTGTGTTCAAGGAACATGGTGATGTGCAGGGTAATTCTAAGGTTAACCTTAGAACAACACTCAGGAGACTCAACTGCAAGGCTATATCCAACAATGGACTTGAACCTCACCCCACTGATGCAACATGACAACCTCTTGAAGGAGAACTTGAAAAGCCCTTCCTCGAAAGGGAAGAGCAAATGCCTGAAAAGGAAGTCACCGAGGATGGTAATGAATTTCATAATCTAGAAAGCTAGGGGGCCAACAGTGGGGAGTTTAGGAGGTACTGTGCAGAGATGGTGAAACTGCACAAGCCAGCCATGCTTGTTCTCCTTGAGACTGGGATGACTGAGCACAAACACTTGGTTCAAGAGTTAGGTTTCTCAGGCCAAATTCAGAACCTTACAGTGGGCCTATCAGGGGGTATTGTCATCATGTGGAAGTATGACATTCTGAAGATTTATGAAGTCTCCACCATACCTCAAGGCATCAATGTCATGGTCAAGGTAACACCTTCCTCTAATCCACCATACCTCAAGGCATCAATGTCATGGTCAAGGTAACACCTTCCTCTAATCCTTGGTGTTTTACTGATATTTATGCTAGTAATACCCATGCCATTAGGATAACCCTATAAGAACAACTTAGGGTAATGCCAAAGAGCTATAGGGGTAGCTGGTTAGTAGGAGGGGACTTTAATGAGATCCTTAAGGCTAGAGATAAGCATGGAGGCAATTTCATCTCTGCACCAAGAGCTAATCATTTTTGGCAGTGTATCAACCACTTTAAATTAAGTGACTCGACACTAATACCTTCGTTAGATATCACATGGCCAAGGAATACTACTGAGTTTAGCCAGAATTCACATTTGAAGAGCTTAGCATATAACTTACCATCCTGAAGGGTCTGTAATACTATCCGCAAGTGGCCCGCATGTTCCGCCTCCGAACGAGAATACACCAGAATGTCATCAATGAATACGATCATGAACACATCAAGGTAGGGCCAGAATACACTATCCATGACATCCATAAAAGCTGCTAGGACATTTGTTAGCCCGAACGACATCTCCAAGAACTCAAAGTGCCCATATCTTGTCCGGAAGGTTGTCTTTGGAATATCCTTCTCCTTAACCCTCACCTGATGATACCCTGAATGTAAGTCAATCTTGGAGAAATACTTGGCACACTAGAGTTGGTCAAACAGATCGTCAATCCTTGGAAGTGGATACTTGTTCTTTATAGTAACTTATTCAACTGTCGATAATCGATACACATCCTTAACGACCCGTCTTTCTTCCGCACGAACAAGACTGGCACACCCCAAGGTGTAGTGCTAGGCCTAATGAAGCCCTTATCCAGCAAGTCTTTCAATTGCGCCTTCAACTCTAGCAACTCTGCCTGCGCCATCCTGTATAGAGGGATAGAGATCGATTGAGTGTCAGGCAACACATCAATGCTAAACTCAATCTCCCTTTCAGGAGGAAGTCCTGGGAGTTCATCTGGGAAAACATCTGAAAATTCATTGACCACAGGGATTGATTGTACAGTAGGCGGCTTTGCCTCCGCATCCCTATGGCCCACTTTTTACAAAGATGCTAGTGAGTTAGTGAAAAGATGTGATGAATGTCAACGGGCCGATGAAATTTTAAAGAAAAATAAAATACCTCTCACAACCATTTTGGAGATTGGTATTTTCGATGTGTGGGGCATTGAATTCATGGGCCCTTTTTTGAGTTCTTGTGAAAATACCTACATCTTGGTCGTGGTGGATTATGTGTTAAAATGGGTTGAGGCCACCATTTTATCCAACAATGAAGTGAGAAGTGTAGTGGTTTTCTTGAAGAAGAATATTTTTACAAGGTTTGGTACTCCACGTGCAATTATAAGCGATGGGGGGGTCACACTTTTGCAACAAGGCTTTTGACACTTTACTTAGCAAGTGTGGCGCTCACAAAGTCACAACTCCCTATCACCCACAAGCTAGTAGGCAAGTAGAAGTCTCCAACCAGGAGATAAAAAATATATTGTCTAAAACGGTGAATGCTAATCGGACGGATTGGTCCAAGAAGCTTGATGATGGATTATAGGTTTATCAGACGGATTGCAAAAACATATCAGAATGTCACCATACCAGTTGGTGTTCAAAAAATCTTGTCATTTTCTATCGGAACTAGAGCACAAGGCAATGTGGGCTCTAAAGAAGTTGAATCTTGATTGGGATGTAGGCGCTAACTTAAGGGTTGCACATTTGAATGAATTGGATGAGTTGTTGTTACCATGCTTATACGAGTTCGTCCTTGTACAAAGAAAAGATAAAATATCTTCATGACAAATACATTTGGAACAAAGAGTTCAAGGTGGGCGATCTTATATTTTTGCTTAACTCAAGGTTGAAGATGTTTCCCGGGAGGCTAAAATCCAAGTGGAGTGTTCCTTTTGAAATTGTTAGTGTAACACCTTTTGGTGCATTAGACTTGAAGAACAAAAACAATGAAGTATTCCGAGTCAATGGTCCCCGGATGAAGCATTACTTGGGCAAGGTTGGAGATAGCCACACGGTGGCGGTCATTCACTTCACTTGAGAGTATTTTGCATCATGCCGCGACGTTAAATCAGGCGCTTCTTGGGAGGCAACCTATGTTCTTTTCCTTTTTTCTTGTAGTTATGTGTTATTTGTGTTCTAACTTGATTTGAAGTGTGCTACAGGGATGAGTGTGACTTACAAAAAAGGTGAACAAAAATATGGCTAAGTGTTCAAGATTGTGCGGACCATACTTTATTTGTGCGGACCGCACATTTCTATGTGTCACAGCAGAAGAGAATTGCAGTCACACATTTCTCTTGTGGACCGCACATTTGAAATGTTAAAAAAGTGTCAAAATACCAACTCTCTGAAGTTTGAGCTTGTCAGTGCGGAGTTCGATCTGCGACCGCACGTGAATCTGCGGCCGCACCTGAAAATGTGCGGACCACACATTGGGTTCTGAGACGAATCCACCAGGTGATACAGTGCAGGCCGCACATGAAAATGTTTGGCGCACTCGCTTCTTTCGCCTTCTCAAATAGTTGGTATAAATAGAGGAATAGGGCTAATTTTACACTTTTCTCTCTCTAAACAAAACACTGTTGCTCTGTTGATTTTTCTTGAGAGATTTTAACTGTCGTCACACACAACCACCTTGATTATTCACTCATTGCAATCACTCTACCTGGTATGCTTCAATCTCATTTTAAATTTTTGTGTTAGTTTAATTTTTAGAGTTTTAGTTCTTTTTAGACCATCTGTTATTAGAGTTCAATTATGTTACCATGTGGGTAGATCTGAAGTGGGTAAACTTAATACCTGCTCAAATGGGTTTGGGTTAGTGTAATTTCATGTTTTTACAATGTTGCCATGTCTATTTGTGCGAGAAATTGAAAAACCTAAGTGAGCCAAACATGACTGCTCGTCACTTTGCAGCCGCACTTGAATTTGTGCGGTCCGCAGACTGGAAAATTAAGCAATACAGTGCAGCAGGGATCTGCGGCCGCAAAGTAAAATTGCAGACCGCAGATTTCCCTCTGTAGCCGCATATCAGCCCATTCGCTATTATCAGAGACTACAGCATTTTTGAGAGTTAGAAGTGCGGCTGCATGTTAAAATGTGCGGTCCGCACTTCCTTTTTGCGGTTGCACAACAAAAATGTGCAGACCGCAACTCCCTTCTGCAGCTGCGCATAAAAAATGTGCGGACCGCAGATCCCTTTACCTGCATACATGTATTATATTCATAACTCTACTGTGTCCAATTGTTTCTCCCTTACCTATATAAGTCCTGAATGTGTTGAACAATTAATGGCAACTAACAATCTTCTTTGCTTTGGTACAGACAATGGTTCGATCAAGAGGCCGAGGCGACACTCAAAGGGAAGGGGTGAATCTTCTCGGGGTCGTGGTAGAGGTACCTCGCCCCTTGGCCAGCATAAAACCATCAGGAAGAAAACCACAGCCGGCAGAGGGAGAGGTGCAGACGTCTCCAAGTCTAGCTCCTATGTCCCATCTAGAGAAGTGTCAGAGGCCAACTTAGCTTCTGTTTAGGAGGAGCATAAAGCCACACAGTCGAGGCCAAATGGGAGATGCCAGCTCAGGGATGAGCCTTCTTCATCTCACAACACCTCCGAGGGATCAGAGAGTGATAACCAGGCTTCTAAGCCATCAGCTACACCAGTCACAGAGGCATAGACTATAGAGTAGATCACGATGATAGTAGAGGGGGAGATGGTACAACCACAGGTGTAGAGAGATCAAAGAAGAAGGAGGTCCGGGAAGATAGTTTTGCCAGCATGGCCGCCTTCACTGATTTTCGTATGTGGTGGCCAGTGAGGTCGTTGCCTCTTGAGACAATTTCTATTGAAAGATTTAGAGACATACAACTTAGCGATCTTGAGGCAATTCAAAGGGTTGGATGTGGTTCATTGAGAGAGTGGAGGATGCCAAAGAATACCTCGTCCGAGAGTTCTATGCTAATGTTGCTCATATAAAGAAGGGGACGAAGGTGACCAAAGTGCGCAACCTCAAGGTGAGGTTTGATCAACATATACGCTAAACGCGTACTTCAGCTTTGAGGATGTTAAACCAAATGAGTATCTGGAGAAATGTGCAATGAAGGAGGAAGTCCGACCTTGGTTGGCTGAGATCTTAGCACCTCCAAGGCCACCACCACTATCAATTACCACTAGGGTTCCCATTCAGCGGAACATATTGAGCTTTGAGGCGAAGGGATAGCAGACTTTTATTTGTAGCAGACTGGATCCATGCCAAAGTGAGACTCATCTTCCTATTCCTCGGGTTGTTCTTGTGGCTTCCATCATGGCTAGGTACCCAATCAATGTGGGTGTCGTGATGTCGGCGAACATCTCCTTGATTACACGGCAGGATAACTTGGCCTACCCTTATCCCAACACTATCACAGAGTACCTCACTAATACAAAGGCAGAGCCGAGATCTTTTGACACCAAGGTAAAGCTGAAGAAGCCTTTTGACTGGTATTCACTAATGGATCCGACCAACCCAGAGAAGAAAGTTCAGTCTTCTACCACCATAAGCCAGTCTGATGAGCCAGCAGTGGTAGTTACTAAGACAGCGGACCTTCCATCTACCTCTACTGAGCCTTCTTCCAATGTCGCTTCTATGCCTCTGCCATCATCCTCAACTCCTACCACAGCCCGTAGGGCTGCTCTAAAGTCAGTGCCCATGTCCACAATCCCACTATCTACTCTGCGAGTCTCCCAGATATTGGCAAGTCTCAATAACTGGATGTAGACAGCTACTTCTAAGTTGTCTGACTTATCTAGTACTGTTGCAGCAGTTTCAGCTACTTAAAGCGAGAGTGCATCCAAAAATTCGAGAAGTCCATAACTCAGGCACCACAAGCGCCCTTGACATTGTTGATGCTCAAGAAGATTCTGGAGATCCAGAAGATGATAATGGACAACTTGGTGTAGCACGGGGTTGGTTATTGAGGAGCAGGGAAAGGAAGTGAAGAAGTTGAAGAAGTCCTAGGCAAGCAAGAAATCAGTGGACAAGCTCAGAAAGGAGGTGACTAGACTTGCCACAGCCGGAGACCTACCTTTTGATATGATGCTTGACCCACACCAGTCCACCCTAGATCCATCAGCACCATCTGCCCTGGTAGCACCAACTGGCCAGTCTAAGGAGCCAGACCTTGCTGCCGGCACTACTGAGGCAGTGCGTGCAATATTCGACAACCCAGCCACTCCTAAATTTGATGATGATGAGATATAGTTGGCTGATCCTGAGGGAGATGATATTGCTGGGGACATTGAGATGTCCAGGGATCCTTAAGGAGTTTTATTCACCCTCTTTTCTTTCACTCTTATTTTGCTAAGCATTAGGGACAATGCTTACTCTTATTCGGGGCGGTGGAGCTTATGATACATTGACACATTTCAGATACATTTGGGATGTAATAATTTGATGATTCTCTCTTTTTTCTTATTTGTATATATCTATCTTTAGTAGTTATTGTTCATTAGCTTCTTTGTTTTTTCCATTTTAGTTTCTATTTTTGTTAAATAGCTTCTTCTTTTTTTATGCTTTCGTAGGTAATAAGCCTTTAGTTTTCTTAATGCTATGGTTCTTTCAAAAGATAGTTTTTGTTTGAACCGGATGACTCGTTCCAACGATGGATGGAGTGAAAACCTTCTTAAGGGAATGAATTCATTTTTGTGTTTAGGTAATAATAGTAGTAGTAGTAGTAGTAGTAATGAATAAAAAGGACTAATCAAGTCATTCTCGAAGAGTTAATCATGCTTCATTTGGTACCAACACAATTAATACATGCTTATGGTTAGAGACAAGGTTGCTGAAAGAAAATAGCTCTAGTTAGTGACTTTGTGACTCTTGAATTGACTTTGGCGATCGTCGAGTGGTTTATTGGACTATACTGATCTTTAAACTTGAATGTTGTTGTTGTAGGCTCTCGGCTCTATCCTCATTTACGATCTAGTTTCCTAATGAGTGAGATGAATTGTTGCTAGTCCAAGTAATCGTGCGAATGGTCTAGAACTTGCCCGAATGTCTTTCAAGGCAAAATCCTAAGTTTTGCTTGGTTTGAGAAGTGATTGTAGGCTTTCCTTGGCCCGTTTGAGATTTTTATTGCCAACCAATGTCATTATCTCTAGTCAACCCCCTTTGAGCCTCTAGCCTTTCTCATTTGATAACCATGTTATAAGCCTTTACTTGTTTGGTCGTGACCCTCTCTTGGCACCCGGACTTTCCTTAACACTCTTGTAAAATAAGTGGATTAAAGCATAGGTGTGAGGGAGAGATGAGAAATTTGAAAAATATATCAAGGCACAAAAAGAGAAAAGAAATGATCTCTATGAAAAGAGAAGGCAAGAAAAGAAAAAACAAAAAAGAAAAATGCAAAAAAGAGAATAAGTGGAAGGGTCGATGGATTCAGAAAGAGGTAATGATCCCAAACGTGAGCATCAAAAGGAAGAAAAAGAATGAAATGAACAAGAAAGAGTGATGTCAAGTCTCTCTAGCCCTCAATGAAAAGAAAATGCCTCTAAGAATTGGTAATTTTGAGCCGAGAAATGAAAATGTGGAGTGCTTAAGGAAAGGTATAACCACTTATCCATATGGTATCCTACACCAATCCAAAAACCTTCATTGCAACCCAAAAGAAGTCCTACTTAATTTTGAACTGAGTGAGCTTACATTAGTGGTGATCTACATGAGGTGCATGCATATGGTACTCGAAGCCGTACTTGTGACATTCTCTTGTGAGAGAAGAGTGAACCTTTCATGAATCTTAAGATTTAATGCTAACTTTTTAAGTGAGTTTGACAAATGGGAAGTAGAGGAGGAAGAGTCTGGAGTCCACCATGACCTACATGATAGAACAAGAGTCCTTGATGAGTAAAGTCAATTCTTGAAGCTCAAATGTCACATTAGAACTATATGTGCATGAATATTTGACTTGTTACTTTGTTGATAATGCATGAGTAATGTGGGTAATTCTTGGTCCTAACTGAGTATGAATGGCTCGCCATTGATTCGCCAAAAAAACCTTTAACTTTGAGGAGGTGGAACTAATTTATTTGCTTGAAGACAAGCAAAGACTTAAGTTTGGGGGAGTTGATAAGTGTGGATTTTGACCACTTATTAATACCTTTTTACTTCTGTTTTAGTCTGAATGTATTGATTTATGTTCCCAACACTAATGAAAGTGTGCAAATTGCAGGAATATTAGAAATTTAGGCTCTCATGAAGAAATCCGACTCAAAAAGGAGTATTTCGACTCACAAGGCAAGAAGGGGGCACAGTACACAAGAAGTGCGGTCCGTAGAGGATTTTTGCGGTCGCAGAAGAAAGTGTGGACCGCATAATTACCTCTGCGGCCACTGAACTAGTGAAGAAGCCCACCAAACTTTATGTTGATGTGCGGACTGCACATGAATGGTGCTGTGACATAACAGGGTTTGCACTGACAAAAATTCAAATGTTCAGAGAGTGTGCAAATGACCAAAACTTGAAGCCTTGCCTAAGTGCGGACCGCACAAGAATTGTGCGGCCGCAAAGCTACATTACAGTCGCAGACCAAATTGTGCAGCTGCAAATTCCAAGTCCCTGCAAGTTGAATCAATGTGCAACCGCACCTGGAATTGTGCGGCCGTAGAACCTCCCGAGGACCATTTTTTCAACGAATTTGGGCCGCTATAAATAGACGGGAATCACATTTTTAGGTCAAGTTTTGAATTTTGAGCAGCTGTAGCCGTTGTATTTTACTATTTTAGGAAATTTGTAACTACTTTAGGATTAAAATATCATAGTTTATCATTTTAATATTAGGTTATGAGTTTAATTAGTATTTATTCTTTATTTTCTTCATTTTTCACTATGAGTAACTAGACTCCTACTAGGGTTGTGACCTAACCCTAGTGTCTAAACCATATGGGTATTTAATTTAATGCTTGTTTATGATTGGGTGTTGATTATTTAGCCTTATTTGTGGTTTAGTATTAGAATTAATGGTTGCAAATGTTGATTCATGCATTTTTGACTTTGGTATTTACTTGAGAAAGAGGGACCTAGTCAAGGATAACTTGACTAACAAGAAATTAGGCTAATTAAGGTTTTGATTAGTCTAATTAAAGGTTTTGAACTAGAGATAGGGAAAACCCAACTTGAGCTCTTATCAACTGTTTAGCTTGATACTTATTTGGGCTTGAGAAAGCCAAATTGGGAAAAATCACTCTATGACCCAGAGGTATTGAGTGGGCAACTTAGAGTTGAGAGCTATAACACACCCCGATCAATAAAACAAGTATTAACGTACTTAACCCATTAGACGAACATCTAGGTGAAGGCCATATACCTAGGCTTTTTAACTATTTGGTAAAAACAACAAAAACAATCACTCGCTTCCTAGTTTCTTCTCATTAGTTTATAAGTGTTAGTGATAATTTAGAAGTAGAAAACAAAACCCTTTGTTTGGAAGTGCAATTTAGTTATTTTATTTTCTCTCATCATGTATATACTCCTAATAGCCATATTAAACTCCCTATGAAAATCAACCCCAACTCTTGTTGGGTACTATTCTTGCAATGACCGTTTCCACTCACTATTAAGTGCGGATTGGACGTGGATCAGTAAACAACCTCGGATCGGTATTTTGATAATTCGGGTAGGTTCTTATGATGTTTTTGGACATGTACGCATGTTTTGTTGAGGTCTCGGGAGAACCAAGGACGTTTCGGCGTGTTATGTGGAAAGTTGGAAATGGAGTTTTAACTTTGAAAAAATCATAAGTTTTAACGATCGATTCTTGATATGTGATATTTTTTTGATAATTTGAGTGAGCGAGCGAGTTTTTATGATGATATTACACTTGTGTGAATGCTCGGATAGGAGCCCGGGGGGCTCGCGTGAGTTTCAGATTGATTTTAGACCATTTTTGGCATTTTGGAGTTCACTGGTTTTCTGGTGCATCACAGTGCTTCATGATCGCGGAGACACTACCGCAATCGTGAAGGGAAAATTTGGGACTGGGGATGGTTGCTCTACACAAACGTGAGAGGAGGCTCGTAAATGCAAAGGCTTGGGGTGACTACCCTTCGCGAATGTGGCAGACCTCACGCGAACGCGTAGGCTTGGGGATATCTGAGTAGGACAAGAGGTCCTTCATCGCGAACGCGACCTGCTGAACGTGAACGCGAAGGCTTGGCTAGGGTGATGCCTTCCCGAATGCGATAGGGACCTCGTGAACATGACGTCTAACTAGCATGTACACTTCGCGAATGCGCCAATTAAATTGAAAGTTGAAAATCAAGAATTTATTATCTTTCACCAACTTTGAAACCTAGAGCACGAATTGGAGAGAGTTTTGAGGAGATTTTAATCCCAACTTCATTTGTTAGTTCTTTTCAACTAGTTTTGATGTATTTCCATAAACACCCATTTATTTTTAACCTTAACTTTAGTAGTTTCAAAGTAGAAATTAGGGATTTTGGGTAGAATTTCGAAAATTGATAAAATTGAGATTTAGACCTCGAATTGAGGTTGAATTTGAAGCAAATTATTTATCAGGGCTCGGGAGTGAATGGTTAAACGAGATTTGGTTTGAATCTCGAATTTTGACCAAGCGGGCACAGGGTTGACCCTTTTTGACTTTTTCAATTTCATTAAAGATAGAACCTTTTTCACTCGTGAGTAGTTTCTAAAGCTTGTTTCGATTTGTTTGAACTACATTTGATTGGTTTGGAGGCTTGTTAAAGGAAATGTCGTGGTTGATTATTGATTTGACTCCAGAAAGAGGTAAGTCTCGTGGTTAACTTTGACTTAAGGGAATTAGGACTTGGTTGGCTTATTTTCTACGTGAATTATGTGTGGGGACGACGTACATGCTAGGTAACGAGTGTATATGTGTTGTCATAGGTTAAAGCATGCGAGTGGAATTTACCTTATTTATACCATGTTGTTTCATTTACTATGCCTTACATGCCTTAGATAGATCATTTAATCTTGGCTAATTGTTTTCGAGTTTAGTTCTTATGTTGAAATTGTTGTTATATTGAAAGTTGAATTTGCTCATTCTAACACTATTATTGAGAATGGAATTTGCTTCCCACCTTGCTTGATACTTTAAGTTGTTGTTGCTTGGTGAGGAAGAGTGAAAAGCACGAAGGGTGTTGTCGTGCCTCATTTACATGTTGATATCATTGATTAAGTGAATGTGAGGATAAAAGCACGAAGGGTGATGTCGTGCACTTGATTATTCATCATGAGAGGCTAAATCATGAAGGGTGATGTCGTGCATATGCAATTTTATCATGATCACGTGAGGATGAGAGTAAAAGCATGAAGGATGAGGTCGTGCACTTGCATTTATCTGATATGGTGAGGGTGAGAGTAAAAGAACAAACGGTGATGCCATGCGAGTCTATTGATTTCATTGTTTTACCTAATATTTTGTAATGTGAAATTTGACTAGGTGATTTTGTTGCCCTTTTGGAAAGAGGTTACTTCATGATTCTTATTTAGTGTTTCTGTCTGTTGTCTCATATACCTGCCCCTACTCCATTGTTTCATTTGACTCTTTACCGAATATTCTTTATACATATATATAACTATAAATGTTTATTGTAGCTGTCTTGTCTTAGCCTCATCACTACCTCGTCGAGGTTAGGCTCTACACTTACCAAGTACATTGGATCGGTTGTAGTCATACTACACTTCTGCACTTCTTGTGCAGATCCAGACATCGGTACCAGTGAAGCCCTGAGAGGTGCTTAGCAGATACTGTGTTGGTGATTCGAGTTAGAGTTGTATTCCACGCGCATGCCTTGAGTCATTATCTTACCTCTATATAATATTTCCACTTTATTTGGACAGTGTTTCTTTTCTTTTAGAACCTTGTATTTAGTTGGAGATAAAAGCTCATGTACTTGTGATACCAAATGATTGGGTGGTTTTACATTAGTTATGGATTTTAGAACTTATTAGGTTATATCAGAGTTGTTTCACGTTATGATATTTGTTCAGTTATTGGTTATTTATGGCTTTTCTTTGCATATTATCTATTGTGCTGGCTTGCCTAGCAAACGGTGTTTGGCGCCATCACTACCCCTTATTGGTTGGAATTTTGGGTCGTGACAAGTTGGTATCAGAGCACTAGGTTGCCTAGGTCTCACGAGTCATGAGCAAACTTACTAGAGACTTGAGGATCGTACGAAGACGTCTGTACTTATCTTCTACACTCTATAAGGATTTAGGAAATTTCACTTTCTTTTTTTCTCTATCGTGTGACTTTATTCTATCATTGAGTTTGAATCATTCTATTCGATTCTCTCACAGATGGTGAGGACACGTACTGCATGAGCTGATTAGGAGTCGGAGCCCCAGACTGTAGCCACTACCATGGGTAGAGGTCGGGGCTGAGGTAGAGCCAGAGATAGAGCTCAGCCTAGAGCACGCAAAACAGCACCTATTGCTGAGCCTCAGATCGAGCAGGATTAGAAGATCCCTATTCTGGTCGTGCTAGTTGGACCAGCCCAGGTCCCAGAGGGGTTCATTGCTACCCTAGTACTTCAAGATGCCCATGTTCGCCTGGTTGGCCTTATAAAGAGTGTGGCCCAGGCTGGTGTGTTCCCTATGGCACCAGCTATCTCTCAGGCTAGGGGAGGAGCCCAGACTCCGAGTACTCACAATCTAGAGCAAATGGCTCACGGATATCAGACTTCAGTAGTTCTGCCAGTTAGAGCAGTTTAACCTATTATTGCTACACAGTCCGGGGAGGGACGCGCGATGTCTTCCGAGGGGCTGAAGAGGTCGGACAAGTTCACCAAGCTTTTTCCCACTCACTTTGGTTGTACTCCTTCTAAGGACCCTATATTTTTTGGATTGTTGCCATGAGGTATTGGGAAACATGGGTATAGTGGAGTCCAACGGAGTTGATTTTGTAGTGTTTCAGATGCATGGCTCTGCCAAGAGGTGGTGGCAGGAGTATGTCCAGGGTAGAACATCAGGATCACCTCCACTCACTTGGGCTCATTTCTCATAACTATTCATGGAGAAGTTCATCCCCTTCACCCAAAGAAAGGATTTCCGCAATCATTTTGAGAGCCTCCAGCAGGGTAGCATGACCGTTACCTAGCATGAGACTAGATTTGTGGACTTATTACGCCATGTAGTTATCTTGATCCTTACATAGAGGGAGAGGGTGTGGAGGTTTATAAATGGACTTACTTACGGCATCTGGCTACAAATGGACAGAAAGACCGAGGATGATATTTTTCACTCGAGTTGTGCAGATCATTAGGTGGATCGAGAGGATTCATGGTTAGGGTAAAGAGGCGGCATCTGAGAAGAGGCCTCGTCATTTTGGTAATTTCAATAGTGCCTCGTCTGGAGGCAGGGGTTCATTTGGTAAAGGCCATCTTTTCAAGCCGTTTCAATTAGCGCTTTAGGTATCACATGGGGCTTCGGGCAATCGTGGTTCTTATAGGTCTCATCCTGAGCAGCTAGCATTCAGTGCACCTTCAGCTCCCATAAGTGCACCACTAATTTAGAGTTATCAAGGTGGTTATTCAAGTCGACAGGGTCAGTTCCAGGGTCAGCAGTCACATCAACCGAGGGCTTGTTATACATATGGGAACCCAAGGCACGTCATGAGGTTTTGCCCCAGGTCACAGAGCAGCGTGACATAACAAGATACTAGTGCCATGATTCTGGCACCAGTTGCTCTGCCACCTGCCTAGCTAGCAAGAAGTAGGGGTCTGGCAGCTAGAGGTGGAGGCCAGCCAGTGAGAGGTCGTCCGAGAGGTAGAGGTCAGATTGGTAGGGCTCAGCCTCATTTCTATGCATTTCCAGCTAGACTAGAGATGGAGTCGTATGTCGCGGTCATTACAAGTATTGTTCTGGTTTTCCATAGAGATGCATCAGTTTTATTTGATCTGGGTTCCACTTATTTGTATGTGTCATCCTATTTTTCTTTATATTTGGATATGTCTTGTGATTCTTTAAGTGCTCATGTTTATGTGTCTACGCCCGTTGGGTATTCTGTTATGGTGGACCAGGTTTATCGTTCTTGTTTGGTCACTATCGAGAGCTATGAGACTAGGGTTGACCTGCTGTTAATTGATATGGTGGATTTTGATGTGATTTTAGCATGGATTGATTGCCTCAGTATCACGCTATCTTGGATTGTCACGACAAGACTGTAACATTAGCCATGTCGGGGTTGCCTTGATTGGAGTGGAGAGGGACTCCTAATCACTTCACTAGAAAGGTCATTTCATATGTGAGGGCTCGGCGTATGGTTGTGAAGAGGTTTCTGGTGTATTTTGCATATATCCGTGATTCTAGTGCCGATGTGCCTTCCATGGATTCAGTTCTGGTGGTGAGAGAGTTCCCAAAGGTGTTTCCTACAGATTTGTCGGATATGCCACCCGATAGAGATACCGACTTTTACATTAACTTTTTTCCAAGCACTAAGCTTATTTCTATTCCACCATACTGTATGGCCCTAGTTGAGTTGAAAGAATTGAAGGAAAAGTTGCAAGATTTGGTTGCCAAGGGATTTAGACCTAGTGTCTCGCCTTGGGGTGCATGGGTCTTGTTTGTGAAGAAAAATGACGGATCGATGAGGATGTGCATAGATTATTGGCAGTTGAACAAGGTCACTATCAAGAACAAGTATCTATTGCCGAGGATGACTTATTTGACCAGCTTCAGGGTGCCAAGGTGTTTTTGAAGATTGATTTGAAATTTGGCTACCATCAAGTGAAGATTAGGGAACCGGATATCCCTAAGACAAATTTTCAGACTCGGTATGGTCACTACGAGTTCTTGGTGATGTCATTTGGCTTGACTAATGCACCAATAACCTTTATGGATTTGATGGACCGAGTGTTCAAGCCTTATCTAGATTCCTTCGTGATCGTCTTTATTAATGATATCTTGGGTTACTCTCACAGTCAAGAGGAGCATGAGCAGTATCAGCAGATCGTACTTCAGACTCTGAGGGATTATCAGTTATATGCCAAGTTTGAAGTGCGAGTTCTGGTTAGATTCGATTGCCCTTTTGGGCCATGCTATATCTTTTGAGGGCATCAAGGTCGATTCTATGAAGATCAGAATTGGCCTAAACCTACTTTAGCTATAGAGATTTGAAGCTTCTTGAGTTTCGCAGTGTATTATCGCCGGTTCGTGGAGGTGTTTTCATCTATCTCAACCCTATTGACCGAGTTGACCCAGAAGTGTGCTCTTTTCAGATGGTCCGACGAGTATGAGGAAGCTTTCAGAAGATTAAGACCGTATTGACAACAGCCTTAGTGTTGGTGTTGCCTATGGGATTAGGGTCTTATATTGTGTATTGTAATGCATCGCATATTGGGCTTGGCGCGGTATCGATGCAGGATGGTAGTGTGATTGTGCATCTCGTCAGTTTAAGGTTCATGAGAAGAATTACCATGTGCATGATTTAGAGTTGGCATCCATTGTTGACACGCTGAAGATTTAGAGGCACTATCTATATGGCGTTCCATGTGAGGTCTATACCGGCCATTGGAGTATCCAGAGCATGTTCAAGTAGAAGGACCTTAATTTGTGGTAGTGGAGATGGTTAGAGTTACTGAAGGACTATGATACCACCATACTATATCATTCGGGGAAGGCCAATATAGTTGTCGATGCATTGAGTAGGAAGGCTGAGAGCATGGGCAGTTTGGCCTATTTACCGGTAGTGGAGAGGCCACTAGCCGTGGATGTTCAAGCTTTGGCCAATCGGTTCATGAAGTTGGATGTTACGGAGCCTAGTCGAGTTCTTGCTTGGGTTGTGGCACAGTCATTGTTGTTGGAGCGCATCAAGGCTCGCTAGTTTCATGATCCTCACTTGTTGGTGTTAAAAGACATGGTGCAGCAGGGTGGTGCTAAGGAGGTTATGATTTGATATGATGGTTTTATGCGGCTTCAGGGCCGGATTTATGTTCCAAATGTTGATGGGTTCATAGATTTGATCCTTGAGGAGGCTCACAGTTCACGTTATTCTATACACCCATGTGTCACGAAGATGTATCGTGACTTGAAACAACACCATTGGTGGCGGAGATTGAAGAAAGATATTATTAGTCTTGTTTCTCAGGGTTTGAATTGTCAACATGTAAAGTATGAGCATTAGAAACCAGGTGGGTCGACTCAGGGATTGGAGATACCGGAGTGAAAGTGGGAGCGCATCACAATAGATTTTGTGGTAGGCTTACCGTGAACCTTGAGGAAGTATGACGCAGTCTAGGTTATTGTGGACCGGTTGACTAAGTCCACACACTTCATTTGGTGATGAATTCCTCTTCTTCGAAGCGGTTGGCTCGGATTTACATCCGCGAGATTATACACCTCCACGGTGCACTCATTTCAACCATTTCTGACCGGGGCTCTCATTTCACATCGTATTTTTAGAGAGCCGTGCAGCGTGAGTTGGGCATGTGGGTCAAGTTGAGTATCGCATTTCTTCCTCAGACAGACAGACAGTCCGAGTGCACTATTCCGATTTTGGAGGACATGTTGTGGGTATGCTCTATAGATTTTGGGGGTCAGTGGGCCAATTTTTACCTCTAGCAAAGTTTGCCTACAACAACAGCTATCACTCGAGTATCCAGATGGCTCTATACGAGGCCTTATATGGGAGGCGATGTCGTTCCCCGATCGGTTAGTTTGAGCACGGTGAGGCTATATTGTTGGGCACTGATTTGGTTCGTGATGCTTTGAAAAAAGGTTAAGGTGATTCAAGAGCGGCGTCCTACAGCTTAGTCCATGCAAAAGAGTTATGTGGACTGGAAGGTTCGAGATCTGGCCTACACGGCGGGAAAGAAGGTTCTTCTCCGAGTGTCGCCAATGAAGGGCGATGCGGTTTGGGAAAAGGGCTAGTTGAGCCCAAGGTTTATTCACCTGTTTGAGATCTTGGAGAGAGTTGGAGAGGCTGCTTATAGGCTTGCATTGCCTCCTAACCTAGTAGGGATACATATGGTATTCCATATTTCTATGCTTCGGAATTACCATGAGGATAGGTCACGTGTTTTAAACTTCATCACGGTACACCTAGATGAGAATTTGACCTATGAGGAATAGCCGGTGGCTATTCCAGACCAGCAGGTTCGTAAGTTGAGATCTAAGAGTTTTCCTTATGTAGAAGTGCAACGAAAGGTCAGTCGATTAAGGATGCTATGTGAGAGTTTGAGTGTGATATACAGAGTAGATAGACATACCTTATTACCAGTCCAGGTACATTTCTATGTCCATTCGCGGACGAAAATTTCTTTTGGAGATGGAGAATGTGACGACCCAATAGATCATTTTGAGTACTACTCTTTATTTCTGTGTTTTGAGACCTCTCATAACTTTATTTGATATTATATGACTTGCGTACGTGGTCCGTGTCATTTTTCTTAAAGCTTTTATGTGAAATTTTGAAGAAAATATGATTTTTGGCTTTAAAAAATAACTAGAGTTAACCACGATCAACGTTCTTAATAAATGACCTCGGATCGGCATTTGACGATTCCGGTATGTTCGTATGATATTTTTGGACTTGTATGCATGTTTCGTTGGGGTTCCTAGAGACCCGAGGGCGTTTTGGCGCGTTATTTGGAAAGTTCGAAAATGAGTTTTAACTTTGAAAAATCTTAAGTTTTGACGATCGATTTTTGATATATCATATTAATTTGATGACTTGAGTGAGCGAGCGAGTTTGTATGGTTTTATTACACTTGTGTGAATGTTCGTATTGGAGCCAAGGGACTAGAATGAGTTTCGGTTTTATTTCGGACCATTTTTGGCATTTTGGAGTTAGCTTGTTTTCTAGTCCATAATAGTGCTTCGCGAAGGGGAAATTTGGGACTAGGGCAGGTTGCTCTACACGAACGTGAGATACGCGATCACGGAGAGGAAATTTGGGACTGGGGCAGGTTGCTCTACACGAACGTGAGAGGAGGCTCGCGAATGCGAAGGCTTGGGGTGACTACCCTTCGCGAATGTGGCAGACCTCACGTGAACGCATATGCTTGGGGATGTTTGGGGAGGACAGGTGGTTCTTCATTGCAAACGCGACCTGCAAGACGTGAACACAGAGGCTTGGCTAGGGTGATAGCTTCGCGAACGTGATGAGGACCTCACGAATGCGAAGACCAACTGGCTTGTACACTTCGCGAACACGGCAGGTGCTTCACGGATGCGAAGAGCACTTGAAGATCGGGAATTCATTATCTTTCACCATTTTTGAAACCTAGATCACGGATTGGAGAGATTTTTAAGGAGATTTTCATCCCAACTTCATTGGTTAGTGTTTTTCAACTAAATTTGATGTACTTCCATAAACACCCATTAATCTTTAACCTTAAATTTAGTAGTTTCAACGTAGAAATTGGGAGTTTTGGGTAGAATTTCAGAAATTAATAAAATTGAGATTTATACCTCAAATTAAGGTCGGATTTTGAAATAAATCGTGTATCTGGGCTCGGGGGTCGGGATTTGGTCCGAAACTTGAATGTTGACCAAGCAGGCCCGGGGTTAACTTTTGTTGACTTTTTCAATTTCATTAAAGATTAAACCTTTTTCACTCGTGAGTAGTTTCTAAAGTTTGTTTTGAATTGTTTGAACTATATTTGGCTAGATTCAATTGGTTTGGAGGCTTGTTCTAAAGAAAAATCCGTGGATGATTATTGATTTGACTCCGAAAAAAGGTTAATGTCGTGGTTAACTTCGACTTGAGGGAATTAGGACTTGATTGGCTTATTTGCTATGTGAATTATATATGGAGACGGTGTATATGCTAGGTGACGAGTTATATGCGTTGCTATGAGTGAAAGCATGCGGGTGGAATTTGCTTATTTGTACCAAGTTGTCTTATTTACTATATCTTCCATGCCTTAGATAGATCGTTTAATCTTGGCTAATTATTTTCGAGTTTGTTGCTTAAGTTGAATTTGTTGTGATATTGAAAGTTGAGTTTGCTCATTCTAACACTATTGTTGATATTAGAATTTGCTTCCCACCTTGCTTGATATTTGGGGTTTGTTATTGTTGCTTGGTGAGGAAGAGTGAAAAGCACGAAGGCTGTTGTCGTGCCTCATTTGCATATTGATATCATTGATTGAGTGAATGTGAGGATAAAATCACTAAGGAACTGTTAGGAAATTCCACTTTTCTGACTCCTTATCATGCGAATGGTTAACTTCGAAATCTGAATCCTTGTCTTTCTATTCTCTCACAGATGGTAAGGACACGCATTGCAGGATCTGATGATCAAACACCCACGCCCCCTGCTAGAGCCACACGAGGCCAGGGCTGGGGCAGAGGCCGAGGAGGGGCACGTGCTACAGCCAAAGCACCTGCCTGAGCAGCGACGGAGGAGCCACCAGTAGCTTCGGTTGGGGGACAGGCACCCGAGGCGCCTCTTACTGCCCCTGGACTTCAGGAGACCCTAGCATAGTTTTTGAGCAGGTTTGGCACTATTGCTCTAGTGGGATTGATTCCCCTTGCACCAACCACATCTCAGGCTGGGGGAGGAGCTCAGACTCCCGTGGCCCGTACCCCGGAGCAACGAGTACACATTGATAAGGTTCTAGGTGTCATGCCAACATAGCTAGTTATTTCGGTTCAACCTGAGATTAGTTTAGCAGCATCTGAGGAGGAGCAGAGGAGACTTGAGAGGTTCAAGAAGTATGATCCTCCTACTTTCAATGGCGCAGATACCAAGGATGCACAGGGTTGTTTAGAGAAGTTCCATTGTATTCTCCGCATCATGGGTATTGTGGAGGTGAGCGGAGTTACTTTTACTACATTTCAGCGGTTAGGAGCAGCATAACAATGCTGGCAGGCATACGAGGAGGGTAGACCAGCTAATATGGCCCCAATCACTTGGGCTCATGTCTCGGAGAAATTCTTGAGAGAGTTTGTTCCCAAACCTTCATGTAAGGCCCCATTAAAAATTCCTAATGATTTAAGATATTAAAGTGTGCCAGCAGTAATTGGGAATAACGTATTCAAGTATAAAAGGAGACCTATGGGATAGAACCATAGCATTTTGAAATGAAATATATGTTTAAGGTGTGTTGGAACACACTAAGGAGTTTTGTGAATGGCAAGAATTTGTGTGGAACAAGTTGGATATGTTAAGTGGAAAGGATGTCTCAATTAGCATAAGACCCAACTTCAAACAAATGCCACTCCCAAAATATAAAGACTTAGGTGGTGATACACCTATCGAATTAAAGCTCTTTGAGTCTATTTTCCAACGCATCAAATCGTTTGTTATTTGGGTATGCATACGGAACGTTATGGCTATTTTACCAGACCTATGCCATATACATGCGTAGATGCGCGACCGCGCATATAAGGGGGGTTTCTACCTCGTGTGCGCGGCCAGATACGCGGTTACTTGCTCAGGTGCGCGGCCGCACACGTTGGAGCCCTATGAATACCCCCAAGGTCGAGAGAGAAAGTGGCTAAGTCTTTTCTTTGAGCTAGGACTTGCTCTGTCAAGGGGAATCCGTCCTATACTTCCCTTCCATGAACCAAGGTAATGTTTATGGAGTATTTTGAGTTGATTACTACTCCTAAACACACATATTTACTAGGATTAATCTTGGAGATCCATTGATTTCCATTCAAATCCCCAAATTTGGTCAAGAACACTACAAGTTGGGATTTTCAAGTGTCTCACTACAAACCCTTAAGCAGTTTAGTGTGGTGGAACATCGTAATATTATTAAGGAGCGAATTTCAGGTGGCTATACTTCTCTCTTGGAATAAAATTCCATGACATTCCTGTAAGTTTCAACTATCGTTGGCCCAAGTTCCTAATTCTCATGTTTCGAGTTGTCCCTAATAAATTTGAATATCCCAAGTAAGCGTTGTGTTGAAAGATGTATATACTCATAACGTGTTCCAATTGCTCTTATCTTGTCATGATCTCCTTAGAGAATGTGTTCAAGTAAGGTTTAGGTATTAAAATGTTATAACTTCAATTCATGTTTCAAATGAAAGTTCATTATGCTTGACTTAGAAAGAAAACCCAGTGTGCTTAAAACTCATATAGCTCATATACTCATTGAATTTCTATTTCCCAACGCCCTTATTGTTAATAAACTTTGACTATGTTTGGAAGTGAAAGAAGTAGGAGCGAAATATAAAACGTGGCCATGATTGTTGTTTCTAGTACATTTGATTTGAAGTTGTGCGTAAATTGTTAATCACCATGCCCTCCTTTATAAATATTTCCAATGTGATTTGAGTTCTTACGTACTCAAGAGTTGAAATAGTGTGTTGCCTTTTCTGAAGGAATATTTGAAAAGATACGGTGCATTACTCGTTTATGATTTTTTAACTTGTGTTGTGATTACAAGTCATTGTGCGCCATACTTTGGAAAGGGAACTAATGTGTTTAAAGCCTCCACTACTGAAGAACTTAAAATTATAATTTTCGAAATATTCTATATGTTGAAGTTTGTGATGATGATCATGGAAAGACAAGAAATGAAAAATGTGGAATACGAAATACGGCCAACGTGCCATGAATGAAGAATCATGAGTATGGCCAAGAGAACCAAGGAAATAATGATGTTGTGAATGGTTGAAAGTACTAATAAAGTTATTTATAGTGTGAAAAATAATGAGGTAAATATAAATATATTTGTACTTTGTTTCCTTTGTGTGCAAAACAAAATATTTTTGGGAGTATCGTTAGTCACCGAGGAAGGGTAGGTTGAAATAACCTTAGCCCGAAACTACACATGCCGGTGAGGTGTGCGTTATGATTATTCCCCTTATTTAGGATGAGACTTATGTGATGATAATATTCCCCTTTATTGGGATGAGTTTATCGCTAGAAAAGGGTGATATCGATCCACACGGCACTGAGGTGAGATGGCCTAGCCAGTCGGGTCGTGATCGGACGCCATTCCGCACACATGGTTGTGATTGTGCTAGAAACTGAAATACAAATTGTGATTGTGATTGTGGTTGATGTCTTCGGATAAGACGGACTAGCCGATTGGGTCGTGGTCGTACTCCGTACTAAATACGCGGTGGTATATCTATATCGGTGCTAATGGTCTCCCAACCAAAAATATATATTAATATCCGTATTTTGAAAATTGCTATGTTTTAAACTTGGCATTTGGATATCATTGATTGTTGCTTGCTGCTTCCATGGTTTTTCCTCTTTGTTGTATTGGCATTCTATTTCTAAAGAGGACATTTAGTTTTACATACTAGTACTATTCAATATGTACTAATGTCTCTTTTTCCGGGTGCGCTGCATCTTCAATGGATGCAGGTGGTTCATCAGCAGGCAGCTTTGGTCCTCGTTAGCAGTTACTCTCTATTCAACAGGTCTTGGTGAGACCTACATTGTTCCGGGCCTGATGTCACTTGATGCTGCACCTTGTGTTTTGAGGTATAGTCGGGGCCTTGTCTCCGGCACTTCTATATTACTCTCCGGTTGTACTTAGAGGCTCCGTAGACATAGTGTGGGTAGTATTGTGGTGTTGGAAGATTCAGCTAGATATGTTGTATTTTTATCACACGTCCCATTTCAAAATATAATTTTGTATATATTTTTTGGGAATTATGAATGAAGTAACCGTTGGTGATGGAATTGGAAATTTTCATGAAATCCTCTCAATGGTTAACTGTTGATATGCATATCTTCTCTTTATCCATGGGTGAGTTGGGTAGAAGGTATTTTACAGGCTTGCTTGACCAGGGTATCTCGGTTGAGCGCTAGTCGGACTCCCCAAGGTCGGGGCGTCAAAAACTTGGTATTAGAGCCTAAGTTTTAAAAGTGTCCTAGGATGTCTTGGAGCTGTGTCTAGTAGAGTCCTTCTTATCAGTATATTGTGGACCACAACTATAATTAGGAAGCTACTTAGGCATTAAGGAATAACACCCTTCTTTGATAGTCCAGATCGTGCGATAAAGCTCAAGATAGGGAGCTAATTTCCTCGTCATGTCTCGTTTTTCATATGAGTAATCCACGAGTTCGAAGCAACGAGGATGGAATGACCCCGCCATTGAATCTACAGGAGATTGCACAAGATTTTTTTGTGAGAATGTGTCGAGCCGTGGAGGCATTGGAAGAACTTGTTGCTAGGGGAAGTGCCATTATTCCTATCGATGTCTCCGCGCCACCGGATCATGTGGTGAGAACACCTAAGAAACGGCAGAGGGTTGTTGGTACCAATAAGCCTGATTGTTTGATTTATAAGAAACACCACTTGGGTACATGTTGGATGACTTTTGAAATATGTTATGGTTGTGGAAAGAAGGGGCACAAGAAGAACAAATGCCCTAGGTTGGGTACACCCATTCCGGTCTGCCCGATGTGCAGGAAGGAACATTTTTTGTCGTGTTGTGAGTATGCTCAGGAGCGTGTTAGGGGTGTAGGCTTGGGAAATTCCAAAGGCCCACATAGCAAAATGGTATAGAGATTGTTACTCACGCCGTGAAGGCTTGGAGGAAAGATAAGGGGGATGCTTATGATGTATGCAAAAAGGGTAAAAATAAGGTCAGTGAGGCGAGTCAGTTTAGTGGACTCATCCTCGTTGTGAGAAGTATAGGAGATGTTATTTGGGGTTATGTCACAATGGTACCAATGTATGTTATGGGTGCGGAGTCGAGGGGCATCTGTTAAGACACTGCCCTATCAACCTAAAGTCACCAATTAAGTCACTCCTTAGTACATCATTATGAATACCACATAATTTTCCTTGTTGTATATGTACATCTGCATTGAAGGGCCTACATAAATATGGTCTTAACAAGCCATTGGATCACAAAACATTGCATGTACGTACTTTTTGAACGAGACGCATTATTCTTGAAGCCTCTTTATCACAATTCTCTTATTTGCAAACTCTTGAGGAATTAAGTTCTATAATGATTTCCTTGAAATGAGTTATAAACCTAAGTTAATACTTCCCACTTGCTTCCCCAAATCCTCAACAAGGGACTATACCTGATGAATTTCTTACAGAACCTTTTGGTTCGAAAGAATAACATCTGCTCACTTGTGCATGCACCATCATAATATTTACCTACGTGGCATCAAATCCAATGTAAAGAAGCCTAGTGTTGAGATCCTTCTTGAACCACTCTTTCTCTCTCCAATGTATGTGGCTCCTATGGTTTAAACAGTCACCATAATCCTTTGTGAATATTATCATAAATCCTTCTCACTGTCTAGCAACATAAAAGCGTGTCTCAGCGCTATCATTTGTGTACATGTTAATTGAAATGGTCACTTGTCTGTATAAAGTTTCTCGGAAATTTGAGGTTTTCACGAATTTGTCACAAGAAGATCTTTTGTTCAGGTTCGCCTAGATCATGCCTCAGTGGATAACCCACTTTGTTCCTAGCATTGTAATTGCCCATGACGTGGCCTGGTATTGCATTCTGAGAGTTATTATGGCAGAAAAATGTCCAACTCATAGCAAATATTCACTTTCTCTTTACACCTCTGCAACGTGTTCTGACTATGTTACTCAATTAGTAAATTCATTGTGCTAGTTTGCTGACACTTGTTGGATAACCGTGAGAGATCGCGTCCTTCCATGTGTTGTCTGACACTTCCTTTCTTATAAGGATCCTTAATAGGCTCTCCGTCAAGACCGAATGCATAACTTAATCCCAATATTATGATGTCCTAACTACATGGTTTCGCTCATACTGCGGCCGGACCGGAAAGGAGGGGGACAGCGAACCTCCTGCCAAGAGGCCAAGGTTGCTTGCTAACTCTCAGCCACTTGTTAGAAGGAAGTGCAGCTTGATTGTCGGGGGGAATCAACGAGAAGGAAAAAATAAGGGAAAGTTTGAAATTAGATGTTTCATATTTTAGCACATATCAAAGCATATCGATTTGAAAGACAAGTTTGTCGTATCTCTAGTACTCTCATATAGGATCAACTATCGGGAATGGTTAAACTGTCAGAATGATAATAATCTCACAAGTGTTCAACCTCTTTTTCAACCTCATGGCCTTATGGCATAGATTCCTTGTGTCAGTTAATGTTAAGAGCGTAACGCAATTTCATGTATTGCCGAACACGGCACATATGGAATAAAACAATTGCTACTATCCCTTTCATAACTCATCATCTTCCAAGAATAACTGATGCTAACGTCTTTATCCTCCCGATCATGCCTCCCATATATCACATGTCTAAAATGAATTGCTTCTTTTATATCTCGGGATCATGTACATGGTTTTCACATTATCAATGTGTACTAGTTAACCATATGCCTCATTTGTCGAATCAACGATATCATCACAATAATTAACCATGTCAGCGCTATTGGTAGTAACCTTCACATCTCTTAGGATATAACCTCCCGAAATGCCCCTGCTCAACACATTGGCAGATTCTTGAGCAATTCCAGCTCAAACTCGGACCTCGTTTTTCCTATTTGTAGTAGATCTCTAGAGAATTTTAGTTTCAAACATGTTAAAGAAGAAGAATCATTCCCTGATCAAACATATTGGATAGGAAACTCTATGGTCATATTTATTCAAACACATTGTGGAATAAGGAGGAGGAAGGGGGGGTTGAAGGTCGCCACAAGTTTAATTCAGATGTTCGACACAGAGATTTAGAGTTGAATAAAGTGAATGGGTTATTCTCCAGATTTTCTCCATGGACATATTATATGAACGGTTAATAAAGGTAAAGTTGATGGATAATTGGCTTATGAGAGGCACCTAATTTTCATCCTGGTTAGATAAGCCCGAAAGTTAAGATTGCCTCTGTTAAAGTGCTATGGCGAAGTTTGTGACTCGAGGAGGTCCAAAATTGAAGGTGAAGTGGAAAGAAAATATTCCCACTTGTTTTTTTAGCCAAACAGTTGCGATTCGAAAGGTACTTTCTATGTGTTATGATTTAAATATGTGCAGCTCATGTCCAGATATCACGTTTGATAATATAATGCCTGTAATGTTGAGATTAGTGTTGCCGATATATATTGTGATGCTTTGTCGAGTTGTGGATGTATTGTTAGGTGGTTTTGGTGATTCTTTAGCAGGTGGATAGGCCCAATTACAGGAGAAACTCTGCCGAAATTTCTGAAAATTTGGGGAGTTAGCCAAATTTTAGAGCTTTTGGTGTGTGGATAAAGATTTAAGTCAAGGTGTCTATGGCGTACTCTAACCCTCATTCGACGACGAATGATCCTAATCGGGGGAGGATGTAAGGCGCCGTTAAAATTTCCTAATGATTTAAGATTTTAAAGTGCGCCAGCGGTATTTCAGAATAAAGTATTCGAGTATTAAAGGAGACCTATGGGATAAGACTACATCATTTTGAAATGAAAATATATGTTTAAGGTGTATTGGAACATACTAAGGAGTTTTGAGAATTGCAAGAATTTGTGTGGAACAAATTGGATGCAAAGGATGTCTCAATTAGCATAAGACCCACCTTCAAACAAAGGCCACTCCCAAAGTACAAACACTTAGGTAGTGATAAACCTATTGAATTAAAGCCCTTTGAGTCTAGTTTCCAACGCATCAAACTGTTTGTCATTTGGGTGTGTATACAGAAAGTTATGGCTGTTTTACCAGACCTATGCCATATGCGGGCCCAGATGCACGACCGTGCATATAAGGGGGTTTCTACCTCATGCGCGCGACCAGAGGCGCGGTCACTTTCCCGAGTGCACGGCCACGCACGTAGGAGCCCTATAAATACCCCCAAGGTCAGGGAGAGAGAGTGGCTAAGTCATTTCTTTGAGCTAGGGCTTGCTATATCATGGGGAATATGTCCTATACTTCCGTCCCATGAACCAAGGTAATGTTTATGGAGTATTTTGAGTTGATTACTACTCCTAAACACACATATTAACTAGGATTAATCTTGGAGATCCATACATTTCCATTCAAATCCCCAAAATTAGTCAAGAACACTACAAGTTGGGATTTTCAAGTGTCTCACTACAAGAGGTATGTCTACCATCTCTAACTAATCTATGGTGATTACTTATGTATGAAATATGTGTTATGACTTATAGGATGGTGATTGCAAACCATAAGTGCCTAACCTAGGTTGTGATGTTATTTTAGAGATTGTAAAATGAATTAATTGATAAAATTTATGGGTTGGGAATGAATTGTTGGACATACATGCTAATGGAAGTTGTGGATGGCCTAGAGATGATTGTGAGATGAACCATTAGTGTGGAAAGTGGTTGTTAGGTGAATAAATTCCATTGGAGGAGGTTGTAGAATGATATGCACATTAGAAGTTTTGATAAAAAGTCTACATGACTTAATGTATAGAAATCTTACTAATATTCGTAAAATTGTGTTGCATTGTTGTAGATTGAAGTTGTTTAGTGTGGTGGAACATCGTAGTATTATTAAGGGGCGAATTTCAGGTATGTTGGCTAAACTTCTCTCTTGGAATAGAATTTCATGATGTTCCCGTAAGTTTCAAGTATGGTTGGTCCAAGTTCCTAATTCTCATGTTCCGAGTTGTTCCTAATTGATGTGCCGGGTAATTTCGGCACATTTTGATACTATTTGCTTAAAGTCTAACTTGTTTTACTTGTTAATTCTCATGATACTTATGTAAGTTTAGTGTATTTGCAGAATAACAAGTGTCAAGACCCTGAAGAACAGAAAAGAGTTCAAAAAGTTAGCTGAAGACAAGAAAAGAAGTTAAGAGCATCGCATATGTAAAAATGCGATCGCAGAATAGACATGCGAATCGCATATGCTACAAGTAGATCGCAGACGAAGATAGAACTTTAGGCCAATCTTCATGTCGAAAATGCGGTTGCAAATGCGACCGCAAAGCAGGAATGCGAACTGCGAATTGGCCTGGTGAAATCGCAAACATAAACAGAGTTCTGGGTAAAAGTCAGTGTGAAGAATGCGATCGCATTCTACGACCGCATATTCAACATGCGAACCGCAAACCAAGATGCGACGAGAGCAAAACTGTCTGGTGGGATTTGCGACGGATGATGATGATTTGCGAACCACATTTTTGTTCTGCGACAGAAATGCGATCCGCATTATTTCAACTAGGGCAAAGCTGACCGGCATTCGCCTCGGGTTTTGGGCCTCTATAAATAGTTTTTATAGGGTTTTGTGAAGGTATTCTTGTGAGAACTTAGAGAACAAAGTATGGCACGTGAGTATTTTTGAATTCTTAGAAGCTTTTGGTGATTGAAAACCCTCTATTTTTGTAAGATGATATCAATTACTCTTCCTTGTTCTTTAATTATCAGTATGTTTAGCTAAACTCAAACACTGAGGTTGTGAACCCTAGATGGGTAGAATGTGTTGAGATTTTGATATTGACTCCAATTCCGAAGGAATCTTGATATTTATTTATTTCTTGTTCATCAATTAATTGTTAGTGGTTGCAAACATTAACGAATGCCAATTGACTCTAACTTATCTTGGGAAAGTGAGATAGAGTTTGGTAGAAATAAATAACAAGAACTCAAGGCTTTAAACCTTGTTTAACAAAATCTCTTAGGAATAAGTAGGTTTTAACTTGGCGCTTAATTGATTGTTCTTAAGATTGACTCTTTTGTATTCGGGAGAATCGTAGAGAGGATACATTATCCAAATATTGGGAAATATTGGGTAGTAAATTAAACATCAATTGCATATCAAGAAAGGAATTCAATATTAATATCAAGAACATTCTACTACATAAAAGGGGGTACAACCTTGGTCTCTTAAATTCATATCTTTCACATTCACACTTGAACAAATTAGTTTTCAATTTTCGCTTTCCTTATATATTCAACACTTCTTTATTTTATTTGGCGTACTTGATAGAATAACGACTTAGTAAGGTATTACATTAATTGGACAATAGTTTCACGCCTATTCCCTGTGGGATTCGACCCCAACCTTGTTGGGTTACTATATTTGATATCGATCGCTTACACTATTATCAAGGTGTAATTTGAGCGAATCAAATTTTGGCGCCGTTGCCGGGGAATACGGTTTTGAAATTTCTAATTAGTGTATACTTTACTATACGTCTAATTCCATTTGATTACACGCTGTTTGTTTTGGTTGTTGTAGACAGGAACATATGGCGAACCATGAAGAAGATGTGGAGGTGGAGCAGGAAGAAAATCCGTTTGCTAATATTGAAGAATATATAGAGGATACAAATGCTATAGTACCTCCGGCTATAGGTGCTGCTACATTCAAGGTAGAACATGCACTAGTTTTGATGCTGAAAGCGGAAGGATTCTTCAGAAACTCCACTAATGACGATCCAACGCAGCACCTCAAAAATTTCTTGGGTGTTTGTGCGACGCACAAGCAAAACAATGTCTCTGACGATGCATTAAGGCTGAGATGCTTTAAGTATTCGTTAGTTGGAGATGCAAGGAAATGGCTTCAAAATCTTCCTCCGAATTCCATCCGTTCATGGCCTGAACTTGTCCGGACATTCTTGTCAAAGTGGTTTCCACAAAGCAAGAAATCTGAGCTCAGAGATAAGATATTCTTCTTTAAGCAACTACCTGGTGAACAACCACATGAAGCGTAGGAGCGCTTCAAGTTGTATTTGGTGAGGTCTCCAAACCATG